>OMLI01032627.1:10248-22903 GCA_900302605.1 Rondeletia loricata | reverse complement strand
CACACCAGGCAAGGTGGGTAAGGGGTTAAGTGTCTTGCCCAAGGACACATCGGCATGTAAACTCAGCAGGAGCGGGAATCGAACCGCCAATCCTTCGATCATTGGACGACTGCTCTACCTACTGAGCTACAGCCGCCCCTAATAAGGTAAATAAATAAATAAATAAGGTAAAGTACAAGTATCCCAACTAACTCAGGTGTTCAACTTCCCCCGACTTGTTTCTCTGCTCTGTACCAGAACAGCTAATGAATTCAGAGCGGCTCCAGTCAGGACATGTGTTGCTTCTTAAAGGGGAATATGGAACTAATCAAATAAAAAAATAAAAAACACAACTCTGAATCTTGCAACAGGAATTATAACCAGCTGGTTGCTGGGAAGCGCGTGTGTTGTGATTGTTAACATCCTCTGAAACCTGTGGAGTTGTTAACGTACCGACACAGTTCCCCACCCAGGGACAGTGGTGGTCGAACTTGGCGATGCAGCGGTTGCACACGGCGCAGTGTTTGGACCTGATGGGCTTCCGTATCTGTGGGGAAACACACATACAAAGAGCCATTCAAAGAAAGAGTTGTCTTCTTGTTGACATTATCATCTTCTTCCTCTTCGCACTGGGGAAATGTTTCTAGATTTGTTTTTCTACTAGCAGAAAATCAGCTTACAGCTGTAATATACACGTTTAAGACATTCATAAGTAGATTAACAAGTAAACGTATATCAGAGAGGCCTAATTCTGAAAATGAGAACATGTAGCAATCTATAAAATCCTTTGATACAGTGGAAACTGTAAAATGCCTCGACTGTCAAAGGAGTTTCCTTGGAAGGGAGGAGTCGGTGTTTACCAAGCAAGTACTGCAGAATATGCTGAGATCCAGGCTGCCGGTCTCTGCCAGTTCCACAATTGTCTGGAGGTGGGAAACAGGAAAACAAAGAGAGAGACACAGCAGAAGTGAGTGGACAACAAATAGATGCATCCTGCCAGGGTCTGTCTGGCACAGCAACAAAAGAGCTACTGACAATGTAAAAGTTGAGTTTCAGTCGAACGATCACACGAGAAGTAGGGCCGAGCCGCAGTACGCCACATTCACCATTCAGCGTTTATCTGCTTGTTTCTCTTTGTTTCAAGGCGAGATGCTTTTATAAGCCCCATGCGGTTGTTTTTGCACAAATAAGTCATTTGTTTCTCTTCTTTCTGTGTTTTTATAACTTCGCTTCTGAACTAAAACTACCCTGAGGGAAAACCAGGGGTGGAAGTGGATCCTCTGCAGGGAAGGGAAAGCTACACAGCGCTAACGATGTAGGTTAAATTTATCACTTTATCAATCACAGAATGGGGAATTGGGGCCCGGTATGAAGCGGAGCCCCTGTTGTCCTCCATCAGAGTGTGATAATGAGGGACAGCGGGGCTGGAGAGACGGTGGGCAGCAGGCCAGGGAATCAGCAGGCTCAATATGAACTAACACAGCCACCGTCCAGCCGCTCCCTCTCAAGTGACAGTACAGCACTTTTCCAGACTTTTTAACACCGGGAAATGATCAAATTGATTTTCCATTCTTTTCCATACTTTCCAGACCTGTGTAAGAACCCTGAGAATAAAACAAAACCAGTCATACATGTCAATCATCTACAGCAAAAAGGATAATATTAAAATGTAGCATGATTTGTCCTATATCTGACATATTGAGAATTCAAATCGCTAGTATAGGATTCCTGTATCTCTAGCACCAAGGCTGCCATGATGCCTTGAACACACTGTGCCAAATGTGCTATATCTTTGCTGTTTAAGGTGAGCGGCGATGCAGCAGCCTGGCTTGGATGTTAAGAGGAAAGGAGGCTGGAAGAGTGTGTGTATATTATTGGAGGGGGAAAGAGATACAAATTGGGAAACACATTCAAAAGAGAAAATAATAAATAAAAAAACACAAGAAAACAACATGATCAAGTAGGTTCTTCCAAAACCTGTGTGTGCTGCACTTAACTTTACCTTTTTCTTCTGCTCCTCCGAGGCTTTGATGATTCCTGGGTCGGATTTCCAGGATTTGCCAAAGTTGTACAACAGGGCCATGCTGTTCAACAGGAAGGGGACATGGACGGTGGCGAAGGGTAGATGTGCAGCGAGGTTAAGGAAGATGGTTGATAAACGGTTTTTCCTCGCACTGAATGTGAGTTCCTGTTGTCTCTGTACCATGTGTCTCGGTATGTATTTATGTCAATATGAAAGTTCTCTATATGTTCCTGCACTAATGTCACGGAAACATTTTCCTGCATATTTATTGCGCTTGGTGAATGAAGTGATTCTGACTCAGATTTTCTCTTGATAGTAATCCAGGTGAACAAACAGATGGGATGATTCACCTCCACCTAATCTATCCGACACACAGAGCAGCTCTCTCTCGCCTCGACTCACCGGACCCAGGAGGATCATATGCGTCAGTTACAACAGCTCTTCATGACTTCCTTTAGAAATACTACAGAAAGGGAGTGATTAACAAACAAACAAAAAGAATACCTTAAAAGGAAAGTTACAAGGCAGTGATAAAAAGCATTCTTGCTCCCAGAGAGGAAATTATGTTCATGTAGATCTTTAGTTACGCAGCTAACAGCACAAAAAGACAAGTTGTGCAGCTTCCAAGTGTGAAGGTGTTTCACTGTAAGTGTATAAATGTGAAGCAGGGCGTTGCCGAAAAAGAGCATGCATGCTGAACTTTCCTGGGATGAATAAAGTTGAGAAAAAAAGGTGAGTTTAAGTACAAGTTACACCTTAAGAGATTTATCTGATGCTCTTACAATGAGTGCAACAACAGAATACGTTTCTAAATGCAGGCATTTCGAGCGAGACACAATATTCTTGTGACCCAAAGAATGATTGGGTAAGAGAGAAGTTCTAGGAAAGGAAAAATAAGTGCTAAGGAGAGAGGTAGAAGGGATTTTTAAACTTCACGATGAGAGCATGTTCGAGCCAGTAGAGGTGGAAGATACGGGAGAGTGAGATATGATTCAGGGGAAGAGGAAGGTAAGGTGTTGAGCCAACGTCTGTCTATACCAAAGGAATACTGGTGACAAGCGTAGGTATGGAACGTTAACTCATTACACAAGACAGACATACCCAATTGACTGCACAAATAAGCTGTAGGTTACATCGTTGTATTGAAGTCACGCACGTCGCCCTGAAACCATAGAGGTGTGTATGACCATGGAGAGACAAGAGTGTATGCTGTGACAGCTGTGGGCTTCACGTAGAGTTGAATCCATTTCTAGCAGAGAGCAAGTCTGGCAGGCAGACATGCCAAATTCGGCTGAATCTCAGAGGAAAACCCAGCCAAGGTACCCTTAGAGGCCCAGACTGTGGAAGCCTAAATCCTATTTGCAGATGTATAACAGAAACCTTTTGAGGAACATGTAGATTTGAGAAAACTAATTTGACAGGATCACCGTGTTGGCTAGGAGTTCAGCAGATGAAACGGCACAAACGCGGAATATTTTGTCTAAACTAAGGTGTTACATTCAACAGACAGTTCTGAATACAAACTGCTGGCGTCAGCCTTTAAGGACGGCAGCGTCGCATGCAGCATCGCAAGGGGCACTTCTCGCGTTCTCGTGTAGCAAAATGCGTAGTCGAAATTTTGTAACGCAACACTGACGCATGTTGCAATGTCATGAGTTTCAGTTGGAGGTGCATACAGGCATCATTATGGCACCACATTGCCATTGCATGCCGGCAGGAATACATATATCAACATTTCAAGCTTTTAGCGGCGATAGAGAATGTGTAAAATTAGACGTTCCTCTACAGTAGCCATTTTTAACTAACCCGCTCAGGGTCACTGGCTCCAGAATAGAGGCTTTGCTACCCCCTTGTGGGTAAGTGGTATATAACCTCAGACGAAAGAAGAAAGATGAAGAAAGAAGCTGGTCGACATGCGTGTGCTATGTAAGCAGAGAGCTTTGGTGCGTTGCGAACTAGCGTTAGCGTATGCTTACCTTGTTTTGACTATGTATCAGGCTTAACATGAAACACTTGCACTGTTACAGACTTAAATATGCCAAAAACGAGTCCATAGACAAGACATCTCAAACCATCACTGGCCTTTTTAACTCGCCTTTGTCTGTACAGGAGATTGCAGTGCAGACTACACTTCATCCAATTCCTTGCTGCTTTTAACACAGCTACTAAAACGGTATCAAGGCTATGCTGAATAGAGGCCTGTCCCAGATTGTTGGGAAAGTAGTTACCAGTGGCGACAAGGGGCAAGCCATCATGTTGGAGGAGCGACAGAAAAGGGAAAAACTGTAACTTTATCGCATCTTCCTCCCTGATCTTTTAAACCTTTTACAGTATAATTTAAAACACCCTACCGCCGCATGGAAATAAGGCATTTTCTTTGTTTCATCAAGGATGAAGAGGCGATAACGTTTCAATCTCTCCTTTTGTTGTCATTCCTCCAACATGGTGGCGTCTTCCTCGGTAACCGTTGGTAAGCACTTTCCAAGCATTGAGAGAGAGAGAGGCCTCTACTGGCGCTCTCACGTCTCTACAGACCAAATGAAGCCATAAATCTAAATAATGATCACCATAAAGACTCTATGTTGACGTTATCCCTTTCTAAAGTGGCTTGATAAGATACATACTCTTTAATGGACTCTCCTTATCGGTGAGATGGAGCCGGTGATCAATACAACTCCTCATAAAAATGGGGTTTCAATGCTTCCTCAGGGAGAGCAGGTCAGTGCCCCCCATTAGTACCCATTCATCTTTTGAATGGCTGAGTGGTGAGGCGCATTTGACAAGATGGCCCCAACAGCTGACAGCAGAAGGCCAAGCAAGAGGGTCAGAGGCTAATTTATCAGTCTGGCTGTTCGGAGACTGCAACGGCGTGCCGACACAGTGAAATGTACGCTGGATATCTGTGACAGAATATCTGAAATGTAACTGAAATGTTAGATCCCAATTTGGTGTCCCTAAAGGACAAAATTGCAGGGTTAACTCCAACCGCACCTTTCTGCCATTTTCAGACGGCCGCCCTTCTACTTGGAAATGCTTTCATGAGCAAAGTCTTTCATCCTTCGTGTATTGAGCAAAATATGATCTGGGGAGAAAAAAACGAAAACATGTTGCCGCTCCACCCATGACACTTGATCTGATTTCAACAGGTTTCACAGGTTTGAGCAAGAATAAGAGCCTACAATAGCAGGAAGGTGACAGACCTGGCAGACACTTGAACCAGAAAGTCCATACAAAGACATACAAAATACTAGGTCGCTACTTAACAGGGACGTGATGAGAAACATCAAAAGCAGGACACCGGTAATCTCCCATTACAAATGAATGGAGCCTTTGTATCCAGAAACAAATGCAGAAATGCAGGCACATGTATAATGGAGACTCAACCATGTTGGGCCCCAACCCACAGTTTAGGAAGCCGGGCTCTACTGAAGAGTACAAAGGAGGAGATTGGAGGAGGCAACTACAGTAGCCATCAGGCACTTTTTTATTTTGGTAGCAACGTCACGGTCAAAGAGATGCTTGTGGGAAAAGCTGGTTGTGGCTCCTGTTTTTGCTATACAACTATTGAAAACCAGACTGAAATGTGCCACTCATCTGTTCCTGGAGGATACACAGGCTTAATGAAGTGACTATATCAGCTGTAGGGCAGTAGAGGAGACTGGAAAAACTTGTTTTCACAAGCAAAGGACCGGCGCTCAAAGGTGCAACTTTCAACATGGTAAATGATCCATGTACTAACAAGCATTTACCAGTCCACAGGATGTGATGTAAATAAACCGTGCGCTATTTGAGGGCGAGTGCTGATGCAGAAACCTGGCTTGGATGTTAAAGGAAAGGGCCGGGGGGTGAGAGCAGGTTGGGCTCCTCCCATCAATGATGTTTGGTTGAATTAGGCTCACATCTCCACTACTGAGCCAAACAGTAGTTGCCAATAACTCTTAGTGTTTGTCTGGTACTGGGAGTATCAGATGGGTGGGGCTTACAAGAGGTGTAAAAGGAAGTGTAAACCTGAAATCTGGAAAACTAAAACAAATTAAACTAAAAAACAAAGAAATACATTTTAATTAACAATTTCCTTTTTTTAATAAGTTGAGAAGAAAAAGAAAGAATAAGTTCAGGCTGTAGACATCTTGCTCTCCCTTCCAATTAGTGGAGCAACGAGGCATACAATTAAATGCCTTCCACAAACGAGAACACCCCTCTCACTTCCTGCAATTAGCAGCTTCCAAAACAGTAAGGCGACTCTTAGCAGCCATGTTGATGCCTACAGTCGCTTCATTAGGTTTCACCCAGCAGCTGCTACACACTCAACGCCCTGCTCAGGACTTCTAAACACACACTGTCAGTAAGGGCAACAGCCACAGAAAACTAAGCACGTACTGTTACTGTCAACAGTAGCAGGTTCATTTAGACACGTGTCTTAGTCTAGGTTTTAATCGAATCAGGTCCAATGATTCTCTAGCAGCTATGCAGACCAACACGCAGGAGGAGGAAACTCTGACACAGCCCATTATAACAAGACCCTAGAGAATATGGGGCTTTAAGCCAGCATCATTTCCTCATAATTTCCACCAACTCCTTCTCCTTTTCCTACTCCTTTATTGCGCTTGTAACTGAACGTCACCAATGGTCCCTTCTGCCAACATGTATAAGTGGTTTGCCTGTTACTCCTTTGTCTTCTTCTACCAAAATACAACGTGGCAGGTGGCGGCGAGCGGTACAAATCAATTTTACAAGTTGATATTTTATTGAAATAAGTGCTTGGTGGATCATACGCGTTTCAAATGTACAAGTAGATCCTTCAGATTCAGAGAAGCTCTTGAGTCACGTTCTATGATATGTGTGTGATTGCCGTTAAGCAAAGCATCGTTAAACCACCATTTTGATATGCAGTTCGACTTCGACATGACGTTTTATCCTTTACAGAGAGGAAGAGAGAGCAGCAGGTATCACAGCTATGGCGTACTACCTCACACACAAGTGCACTGTGGGTAAATGAGGACTAAAAGGTGCCAGGAGGAAGAGGGAGAAGCCCATCTGTCACTCTGCGGGCTTGGACAGAAAAAAGAGGAGGCGGGCAGGACCAAGCCACAACTTGACTGACACCCTAATGAGGCATTTAATGTACGGGAGGAACTGACAGCCGTTCTTCACCAAAAACTGCGCGTCTCTCTCTCACACACACACACAATTTCCTGCAGCATCTGCCCAATTTTCCCACGGAGATCATTTAAGCTTCATCTTATCTTATCTAAACAGGATAACCTGATAACCCGAACCCAAGTCTTTTTCATACAAGTAGAGAAAGTCGAGACGGATGAAGTCTAAGACACAAAAAAAAGGATATCATTCCAGAACCAGTAGAACCAGGTTGCGTACATCCAGAACTTGGTGGCCAGGTATATTCCCAGAGGGAGAGCACTGTGCATGGAGTGGTCAAAGAAAGCCCTGCAGAGAGAGAGAGAGCGAGAGAGAGAGAGAGAGAGAGAGGAGAGGGGAAGTTTGAGTTATCAGCAATGTGTTTTTGAAGTATTACACACTGCATATGTATTATTATTATTACTCCATTGAAACTGGCTCGCAACTCAGTTCACGAGTTATGCATTCAATACGTCAGGGCATTCTTCCAGCAGATCTTAAACCTACTCACTGTAGCACATATGGACGCTTGCCAAACCCAAGTCTTTGATCTAAATACTTCAGTCAGCGGCAAAAATAAACCAAATCATAACCGTTTGACAGTTTTTCCACTGAGGAAGTATCTAAAGAATCCCAGTAAACGTAACATAGACACATTGTCCTGTTGGTTAACGTATGTTATTGTAGTCACAGAGCTAACATTAGTGATAGGTACAGCGAGCCTGACCAGCACGACCAGATGGTGTTTAAGCAGGGGGTACAGTGTGTGTGTGTGTGTGTGTGTGTGTGTGTGTGTTTATGTGAGTGCAACGTACTTGGAGAGGAACTGCACGGTGATCCAGACGCCGGCGTACATGACTCCCTTGACTAGCCACGAGTCAATGTCCAGGTCGGCGATGAAGCCCACCAGCCAGATGACCAGGAAGGGTGTTCCCAGCATCACCTTCTGCCTGAACTCCTGCAGGAGGAGGAGAAGAAGAAGGAGGGATGAACAGAGGAGGGAGGGGAGGTAGATGAAGAAGAGATGAGAGAGAGAGGAGAGAGACAGATGGCAAAGAAGCGGAGACAGCAGAGAAATAGGAGGGAGGGACAGATGAAGAGATAAGACATGTAGATGAACAGATTGAGAGAAGACAGATTGAAAAGAAGTGGTGAAATAGAAGCGAAATGGATGGAGGAAGAAGAGAGAGATCAAGGCAAGACGGGCAAAGAAGACAGATAGGTGGAAAAGAAGTAGAGAGAAGAGAAAATAATGGGGAAGATAAAGATGAAGAGAGAATTGGCAAAGAGGGATAGAGTAATGAGAGATTGGGAAGAGAGATAGATGAGAGTTGGACAGAGGAGGAGAGAAAGATCGAGAAGAGATGGAGAGAGAAGAGACAGGTGGAAAATAAGTGAAATAGAAGGAGAGAACAATGGAGAAGACAAACATAAAGAGAGATAGAGATGTGGATAAAGAAACAGAGGGATTAAAGAACAATGAGAGGAATGACCGGAGGAGAAGAGAAGAGAAGAGAAGAGAAGAGATGGACACATGGATGAAAAGAAGTGATTGGAGAAGGATCAAAGAGAAGAAAGTGATGGATGGAAGAGCAGAGTTGAATGTATGTGTGTGTGTGTGTGTGTCATGGTAGTACATGATAAATGATTTGAACACAGGAGGAGAGCAAGAGCGATGACAGAGGAAAGCAAGGGTAGAGGTGGATTTAGCAACAATGAACAGTGAAGAAAACAAGTACAGATTCTGCAGAGTCCCATGGAGTATTTGTGGTTTTGCGAGCCACAGCTACCTAGCTAAAAACTATTTAAAAACACGTTGCAAAAGTACAAATATGCGCCACAATCCATGTCAGACAGGGTTATGAATTGTGACCTAAAACTTCTACGTTGGGGTAGATATGATATGATGTATTACCAATAGTTTACATCCCAAAAATAAGAGCAGACAGTGTAGTTGTGTGAAAGATTGATGTTTGAAGATTCATGGATTTCACAACAACAGAATTTTTATGCGGTAAAGAATATTTACTTTGGAGGCATAAAGAAAGCTGGCAGCAACGTGAGAAAGTTAGCTGTACACTGCAAATTCACAAATGGCCTGAGTGGATCTACTGACTAGAGCGGGTCCAACACTGTCGTGCTAAAAGTGAGTCAAACCTCATACCTCGATCTGATGCACCTTACAGTCTATAGTCTATAATCTATAATCTAGGCGTAGCATCTATAAACTCAGTGACGTATCGTCATTACCTCTACGCAGGGAATGGACATCAGTTTCAATGGGGATCTCTACGTCAAATAACTGTCTAACTATAAACTGTACCTTGATCAACTAATATCTCAGCAGATGAGTGGAAAGATGACAGATTCAAGCAGAATTAAAAAACAATAATTATTAGTAGTAGTAATAATAATGATGATAATGTCAGGTTTATAAATGCATGATCTTCGAAATGTAGAAAAACAGGATTAACATCAACAGAGAAACGTTCAGACATGTCGGCTCTTATGTAGTAGCTAAACACTATTAAAAACAAACCGCCCACAAAATACCAAAGCTGAGCAACCCAGCGACCAATTTGATGGCAGGGTGTATCTACTCCTTAACTTATTCACTAGGTCTCTCCGACTGTCCGTCTCTGTCTGTCTGTCTGTCTGTCTCTGTGTGTATGTGTACCTTGTCCATCTTCAGTCTCTTCAGGTAGGACGGGCTGTCGTAGCCTTTGGCCTGTCGTGCTTCCTGTAAGTGATTGATCATCCAGACGTTCTTCCTCTGCTTGGCGAGGTCTAGCGGCGTCTCGCCCTAAAACACAACAAAACATCAGTCCATGCACCATCTGCCATTGCAAAAAAGCTTTAGCTTCATTTGCTCTGGAAGAACAGCGCCCTCTTCCTGTTTTGCAGCGTAAAGCAATTCAGCCGATTTCCCACCAAATCCAACCCGGTGGCACACAATGTAGAATACAGAGTAGAGGCTGCTAATCTTCTCGCCGATGGTCTCGTTTGTTTACAGCAATTATACTAATGTGTCAAAATTAACATGGCAATGATTTACTGATGTTGAAATGCTACATGTGGCCCCTTTAATTATTATTCATGACGTGGTACGGTTCAGCTTGTGCTAACGTTTACCAGCAAAAAGCAACAAAGAATGAACCAGAAAAAACACATCTGTCATGATGGTGCCAATTTTCCCAACCCGTGGTAAGCCTTTAAATATCTCAGTATGACGGTAATGCTGTCATGTTGACGCCCTAGCGGACACTGCACTGAGGATAACGGTACACAAAAACAATGGATGAAGTTGCGAAGAAGGCGTTACCTTGATGTTCTGTGCGTCGACGTTAGCGTTGGCGTCCAGCAGCAGGCTGATGACGGTGGTGTTGCCGGCCAGCACGGCCCAGTGCAGCGCTGTGTTCTTGTGGTATTTGTCCCCCAGGTTGACGGACACGTTGAAGGTCAGTAGCAGCCGGGTGGGGTCCACACTGGCACACAGAGGCATAAGTCAAGTAAAGCCAAGTCAAATTTGTCTGAAAAGCACTTCTGACAAATAGGGTTTCTACCAGTATAGGAACCCCAATTTTACTACAGGGTAGATGTGGGACTTCGGGCTGTCCTGGCTGATATTGTACGAGTGATGGCACAGCTTACATGGCAATTGGGGTTGAAAAACACCCACACACCCACACACACACACCTACACACACACACACGCACACACTTACAATTGTGGGTACACGTGCACACACATGCATGGATGTTTACATGTGCATGTACACACACACACACCCACACACACACACACACACACACACACACACACACACACACACAAACCTGTGCGTCCTGTAAGCGGCCCACATCAGAGGAGTCATGCCGTTCTGGTCCATCATGTCCACGTCCTGTTGAACAGAGAAGACAAAAAGACGGCAATGTCACCAAATTGGAGAAATTTAAAAAGCCTAACCAACAGAGGGGGCTGAAGGAGTGACAGAGTGGTGGAGAAAGAAGGGAAGGACGGTCTCAGCCATGGTTTAAAATATAGCGTGGAGCAGGGAAAGAGAGGCGATGGGGAAAGAGAGGCGATGGGGAAAGAGAGGCGATGGGGAAAGAGAGGCGATGGGGAAAGAGAGGCGATGGGGCCCCCCACTGGTGGACAGCACCGGTGGAAACATTTAAATTCACAGAGCGGTTTTAGCAGACAGGTTTGTCCCAAAGTGGTTTACAGAAAACAAAGGGCACAAATACAGATACAAGAACAAGAGATCATAAAGAAGGGGATTAAGGTCTAAGAACAAGAGAAAGAACAAATAACAATGACAAAATGATGAAGGGATAAACACTGGGATACAGAGCTTTCCTGTTATCAGAAATAGCAGCTTCTCTCTTTGTTTCACTTCATTCTCCTACACACTGCCCTGGTGATGCCCGATGCTCATATCCACTTCTACGTTTGCATACAGGCAAGATCAGGTACGCACGCACACACACACACACACACATATATTGGCACATACACACCCATACACGCACTAAAATCTGGCTCCATTTCTTGGAGTTTAGGATGTTCTGGTTCTACCTCATTTTTATCATCCTTGTTTTTAATTGTGTTCTGTGTTTTCTGTAAAGCACTTGGTGACAAACCTGTGTATAACCTAACAGTATATGATACAACCAGTTCCCATCTATTAAAAAACAACTTTTACAATAGATCTGCAGCGGTCACTGCTGCCCCTCCCCGGGTGTATTTTGGCAGAAGACGACAAAGGAATAACTGGTGAACCATTTATAAAAGTTTTAATTAAGTGAAATACGTGCTGCTCGGTGGATCGTGTGTCTGAAGAATTTCCCAGTGGACCATAACAATTCGGAAAAAGGTCTTAAGTCATGTGAGGTAAGCGTGTTTGCAGATGAGAAAAGGAACGTTTCACTGCCAAATTTGGGTATGTGGTTTGACGTGACGAGACGACAGAGAGACTGGCAGGTATCGGGGCTAACCTCCAGCCAGCCATGCTGTTGTTCCCCTCCGGTATTATCCTACCTGTCCCTTGGCGATGAGGTAGGCCACGATGGAGGTGTGGCCGAACTGGGCGGCCAGGTGGACGCAGCTGCAGCCCTCGCCGTCGATCAGAGACGGGTCCGCACCGTACTTCAGGAGCTGCACCACCATGGATAGATGGCCTTGTCTGGACGCAAATACACACAAAACAAACGGCCATCAACGTACACAAAAAAGCCCTTTGAGACATGCTTGAGTTAAAGGGCTATATAAATAAACCTGACTTGACTTGACACAAAATCCCTGGACATTTGTCCCCAGCAGCTCAAAAAAAAAAGTCATGCAATGAAAATTCGTCATCTGATTGCTCAGCCTGAAACGCTGACTGAGCGCTTTTGACGTGTGGGCTTTAAAAGGTCACTGACACAAGACTCCTGGGTACCTGTGCTCTAGAAAGGGTGCGGATGCCCATTGTCAAACCTATCAATAATGCAGGAGGAGAGAGCTTTAAGCCC
>OMLI01032627.1:0-10219 GCA_900302605.1 Rondeletia loricata | reverse complement strand
GGAGGGGGTGGGTGGGTCTCATGTGACCCATCCCTTCCACACAGTCTAGTGTTTACAGTACTACAGTGAGTGATCATGACGGAGAGAGAGCGAAATAAAGTGTCTAATAATAATCAAGTTGAGTGGGAGGGTCTGCTCACAGAAGTAGAGCTGTGACGACTTTCTAGCTAAATGGGTAGAGTGTGGCACTAACACTGCCACTGGAGCCACCCATGCTAAAAATGTATGCAGTCATGGTACTGTAAAGCACTTTGGATGAACGTGTCCACCAAATGGCAGATGCTGTGTCATGTTAGTTGTGGTGAGTGTGTGTTACCTGGTGGCCCAGTGCAGAGGTGTGGAGTTGAGGTCTCCTCCCAGTTGGTCCACTATGGCCCCCTTTGATATGTAGTACCTGCAGGGAGGAAAACAACCATCAAATACAAGAAGACTCTCTATGTTAATCTAATCATACAGACTTGGGTACTACTAGTACTGCGACAACTACTGCTACTACTACTAGTACTACTACTACTGCTGCCACTACTACTACACACACTAAAAGTACAAATTAGTGAGTTAATCACTTCAGTTGTCATTTTTAATACTCTGCTCAAACGTATACATTTGATCCTATTTGGGTTTTTACGTTTAATTGTCTCAGCTAAATTAATCTAACGGTTCAAAATCAGACAGTAGCCTTGCCCCCCCGCCCAAACATGAGTGGATGTGACTCACTTGACCAGGTCTATCCTGTTGTTGATGGCGGCCCAGTGGAGGAGCGTTACGTTTTCTTTGTCTGGCTGCCGAACATCGTAGCCCGCCTCCACCAGCTCCCTGCAGCGCTCAAAGATGCCGTACCTGAGGGGGGAAGAGAGGGCTTAAAGTGAGGTGTCACACACGCACACACAAATACATGTGCATGCGTACAAAGACAAAACAGACACGCACATGTGCAAACACAGACTTCAACTCAAGTTCAAACACACAAAACCCAGACACACTCACAAAATATGGACACACACACAAATACATGTGCATGCGTACAAAGACAAAACAGACACGCACATGTACAAACACAGACTTCAACTCAAGTTCAAACACACAAAACCCAGACACACTCACAAAATATGCACACACACACACATACACAAAACACACACACAAAAACAGACAGCTTAAAAAAACAGATGAACAGACAGACAAAACAAAGACACACCCTCACTCTGTCATGACTTGGCAATTACAGTCCTTCAGTTGATATCCCTAACCTCAAATCAAAACAACATAAATCTGTTGTCCAACCTAATAACAAGACACACAAGGCTTTCTTTGTCTTATCAGAAAGACATTTCCACATTTCTCCTCTTCACTCGCCTTAATCCTCTCATCATTCTCTGAGTTTATCCATTTAGGTAGTGCTGTATCACAACAACGGGACAATCGAAAAAGTGATGCCAGGGGTGGTGTTAGTTCAAAATAATAAAAAAATTGGCATCTTGATAACACGAAAAAAATATCTATAAACAAACACACACACATATTATCCACTCACTGTGTGGCTTTGACGATGTCCCAGGTGCTGTAGTCGTCCACGTGGCTTTTACGGCCAACGTTCTCACTGTAGCCATGGTTATAATGACTCTGGGGCTTGATTTCCTGAAGAGGGAGGAGGGAGAGAGAGAGAGAAAGAGAAAGAAAAGAGTTAGAGACAGGGATGTTTTTTAACCTTTATTTCCATCCATCCGTCCATTAACTATCATGCCGCTCATCCTTTCAGACAACCTTTTCAGCTCCTCTTGGGGGATCCCCAGGCGCTCCCAGGCATGCTGGGAGATGTAGTCCCTCCAGCGTGTCTCTGGTCTGCCTCTCATTCTTTCAGTCACTACCCAGAGCTTGTGGCCATAGGTGAGGGTCAGAACCAAGACTGACTGGTAAATCCAGAGCTCTGCTTTGTGGCTCAGCTCTCTCTTCATCACCATGGTCTGATACAACGCCTGTATTACTGCAACCAATGTGTGTAGTATTATTTGTGAATAGTATTTGACCCATGGCTGCTAAATGAATTGTGTATATCATGATTTTATAGTTTCCACAATTTAAGGGGCAATAAGTGAAGTTTTTACTGCCCTATAGCACAAAGTGACCATCATGTATTGGTGAAGGGTTCTTGATCAAAGCCAGAGACCTGTCAATGTTGTTGCAATTCCTACTGGTCGCCAACAGAAGTCATGGATTTCTTCATGTCCCTTTAATAAACAGCATATTTAGGGAAGATGGTGTCTTGCTCAACGACACTTTAGCATTCGTGAGAAATAACTGTGATCACAATATCTAAAGAGAGAGAGAAATAAAGGGAGCAGGAGAGAGTTAAAGACTAGCTTTGAAGCAGAGGAGCCTGTCCAGTGCTGCTGCCCTGCTCTGTCACACAGATGTGTTGACTGTGCCGCCCCTCACATTCAATTAGCCTCCACGGCAACGCCACGGCAACCGCAATTAAGCTTCATCTCCCGGAAACAAGGGCTGCATCTGCACACAGCACTCAGAATGCCTTACATCCCTCATGTCTGCTCAAATCCCTCATTCAGAACATCAACAACCAACCAGCTAGACCAATGTTAAACTGTCCTTGATTACACCTATACTATCAAGTGACACATGCAAATTAGCTTAGTTCAGTGTAGATTTATCTGCACAGTGATAAAACACAAGCGACAAAAAAACTGATTTTTATCAAATAAAACATAAATTAAACACAATGGGCTCATAAATACATTGACTCATTTTATCACTGTTTTGATCACTGTGCTTCCACGATTTATCACTATGTAAATAAACTGAACTAGACTAGACAACTGTTTTTCATTTCAGGATTAGGATATGCTTGCCACTCTGGCAGAAGGCAGAGCCATTTCCTCCACACCGCAAGTGGTCGAGTTGAGACATGGAGGTTAACGGAGGGATAAATCTGGTTCCCATTTGATGACAGTAGCACTAATCTAGATGCTGTCACTGGTGAGGCCGGTAGCAAGTGAGAAGGTTGTTTATATACCTGGTAATAAGCAAGTGATCTCACAATTCTGACTTAAATACAATGGTCCTGTGTGGCTCAATGAATTGAGCAAGGCACTAACACTACCAGGGTTTTAGGTTCAGCTCTGATTTTCTTTGTTTTTGTATCATATTTAGACACAAAACTGTGATCTGTGATGCCTGGACTGGCATCAAGTGATTTTGGTTCCGTTGCTGCTCACATGCATATAATGAGGAGGAACTAGACATTCCTCGTCCCCCGCGACGCCATTTGTATCCCCCGCCACAGGTGTAACGCCTAGGCCCTGCTACGGATTATTATATATATTATAATATAATATATAAGATATTTTTACGAATTTCGTCTGAAATTCAATAGGGTTCATCCGTGTACCACTTTACATTGTGTCTGAAAATTTAAAGTCAATCAGTTGAAGTGTTGAAGAGTGAATGTCCAGAGGACGTCCCAAAATGTGACATTTTGACCCCTGATCGGGTGGAGGTGACTTTCAGTATGGTCCATCTTTGTAACAGTTGCCTTAATAACTTGCATGAATTAGAAGATCGTCAATATTTTTGTCTGCTGCCAAGAACTAATATAACATTTTCAGGGAGTTAATCGGTTCAAGGGTGTTAACGGGTGGAGAAAACCCCAAATTTGACCTACTGACCTGGCGATCGGGCCATATTGGATCGGGTGGTGCTGAATTTCAATGGGGGTTGTCCTTGTACCACTTCCAATGTTCTCGGAAGATCTCAAGCCAATCGGATGAAGCTTTCAAGAATTGTTAACGGTGGAATATGTGCCTAAATAGGCCAAAATCTCAATGTTTTTCCCCCGTAAAATGGTCAAATGTTCAA
Source organism: Rondeletia loricata (assembly GCA_900302605.1). Classification (NCBI taxonomy): domain Eukaryota; kingdom Metazoa; phylum Chordata; class Actinopteri; order Beryciformes; family Rondeletiidae; genus Rondeletia; species Rondeletia loricata. Next base: position 6,346 of record OMLI01032627.1, on the reverse strand, counting down.
ATATTTTGACAATTTTCATCTGCCGCTATGTACTGACCCATATCTGATTCGTGACTGTGCTGAGGTTTTTCCTAAACCGGCCTGACAAACAGAGCCTCGGAAAAATTTGGAACTCAAAGCCTTCATCTGAATATTCAATCGAGATAAAGTGCTCACAATTCTCCGACAGACTGCTTTCCTGCTTTCCTTTCCTGGGCTCGGCTCTAAACCCTGGACACCCAGATGTTAAATCACTTTCTCCATGATCCCTCGAGATAACCTTTGACCCGAGGCCAACCATGACAGCCGTGCTCCTTCTCCTCCTTCCCTCCTGCGAGCTAAAAAGCTGCTGATGGCATTTGTAACTGCAGCGATAATTGCAGCCTACGCACTTTTGTAGCCTCTTAATTAGGTATCTGCTAGTTGATGATGCACACACCGGGCAGGCAGCAGTGAGTTGAAAGGAGATAATATTATCCATTAAACACATTATCCATTTCACGCTAGCCATTGATTTTAGGTTGGAACCTCATCTGTTTAGTGAGGAAGCAGGCTTGGTTTTCGTCAATAGGAGTTGGCCAGCTGGACATATGGCCACAACTCCTTAGGGGGTGGGGGTCATGTGCCTTGAGCTAAAAATGTTGGACAGCACCACTACTGACCAATTCCAAATCTGAAAAACAAAAAGGTATGGTGTGGCAAATAAGCAGTTCATCGTTGGTCATGACCATCCCTGATTTTCTGAGCCCCTTGACTGTCGAGCGGCATCACTGAGGAACTTAGACTAGCTTCTTCTTTTAATCACTTCTGAAAATGCAGGTTCATGGCCTTGCTTTCGTGTTGTGTTTTATTAATAGTAGTAGTAGCAGTAGTAGAGAGCATTAAAAAAATCTAAATTGTTGGGGGGGATCTCTAACGCCCAGTGTCGAGCTTGTCATTGCTTGTCATTTATTCAAACAGTTAACACCTCCACTGACTGCGCTGCTTAGACTAGATCGCACTGTTATTGTGCTCTTTCTTCAGTCTCACCAGCTGCAGCCGACGCTCACAACCAGATTCAATCTAAAATGAGGGCCATTTGGGGGGACTAATTCAATATTCCAGCCACAGTTTGCATCCGTGGACCACGAGGACAGGAGAGGAGAGACTCTTTGTTATCAAGGAAACAATGACAATGTTCCAAGGAAATAGAATGAGGCTTTTACACTTTGCTTTGCATCTCAATTGAAGTAGCAATTCGAGTGACTGAGCTAGTCTTCTACCTTTATGGTCCTATTATGCAAAAACAATAATTTGCATTTTCAAATGAGACCAGGAGTGGAGTTTTTTTTCTTTTCTTTACTTGAGACAGGAAATGTTTGCAGCTGTATCTGGATTCATTAGACAACATGTTAAAATGGTTCTGAGGGAAGAGGTGCAACGCCCCTTTGAGTGTGCGGCTCAACTTCAGATGCTTTAATCCAGGTGCCTTGTACACTCTGCCTCTCTCAGCTCTCACCACAGTCTAAGACATGGCCCAGATTCCCACCACACGGCTGAAAAGAGGAGTAACTTTGAGCCAAGTGTGTGCAGGAAAACAAGAAAATAAACCAAATTCAAAGCTACCACTGTCAGACACATTCTTACAATACGACAGGTTCATTGAGCACAGGAGATGTACTCAATGAACAATGCAGCTGTATCCCTGAGGAGAAAAGGTCGTTTTATTAATGCTGTCTATGCCGTGATTGATTTGAGGAATCTGGTGGCTCTGGCACCTCTAAACTCATGGCAGACAATGTCACTTAACAGTTTAACCCTTACAAGGATAGAGAAACAAAGTTAAAGTTACCCGACAGTCTTTAAAAGCAATACAAACATGTAGCTCTGTCCAGCAAGTAATTATTTTACTGGTTTGCTTGCTCTGCACTTCACTACAGCGACAGTTACGCCCCTCTGGCCCTGGCTCACTCTCCAACAGCGAGCCCAGACTGGTGTTTGGTTGGTCTGAGCTCTCTCAAACCTTGTGGTCACATAGTGCAGTGACATCCAGACAAGCAAACAAAGAAACGAATCACTAACAATTCTGTGTGTCAAGGGAGCAAGGAACAGATGGTGGTTTCCATTAATTAAGAGACCCCTCCCTGTTATGAAGCTGAATGTTCCCAAGTGTCAAAGAGCCAATATCTACGACAATACAGGGGATTGAACCAGCAACCTATTAGTTATTCGTTAGCCTTTCTCCATCCAGGCCAACCTGCTAATCAGTAAATGATAAGTGGGCCCAGATAACATAATTAGACCTGGTTAATAATAAGTGCCACTGCCACCCATTTCACTTCAGGGTGAAGTATTGCCATCTCATGTCACATGGTTTCAGATTACACCCTCATCTCATTCACTGCCGAAAGGTCTTTTCATTCACCATTATGTTGGCAGTTGAGTCCGTTTGGTTTTTAGATGGGATGATATGATGACAAGGGGAAAATTCACCCTTAAACAGAATTTACATGTCGTGGCCAAGATCTTGGGACAATTCTTACGATATTTCTCAAAGCAGGAATCCAGGAAGAAAAGACTAATCTGTGATGCCATCAAGAGACGCTTTGTGGAGCTGCCCCAATAACAATAAAAGGGAGACAGACTACTTTGTGAAGCACATGGTGAAGCTTTACACCAAAAAAGCTTTATTTCATTGCAGTGTTAACAGCTCTGAGGAAGGAAATGCCCATATGCTCAGAAAATTCACCCTGGCACTGTCACAGCACCAACAAAGTTGATTTCCTAGTCATAATCAACAGACCTGCTCCATAAAGTGTTGCATGATATCATTACAAACTATTGGTTCTCTTGCCTTGACAAAGTCCTACTTGTGTGCACAAACCTAGAGAAAAAAATATTGTTTTGGGGTAGATTTGAAGTTTCATGGCCCCATGTCAAAAGTCTAAACATAACCATCATAACACCTCTGCCAGCATCTTTGGGATGGACTGGACTTTTAACACAAGAGGCAACACATGAACCATTTAAACTATGTTAACATACCACCACTGGTAGCATGTTGCCAGGACTAATGGTGTCTGACTGGCCCATCTAGCAGAGGAAGTTAACCCACTTGACCTGCCGGTTAGAGCTATTGTTCAAAAACCAACACGCAAGACAACATTAAGATACCTTGAGAAGAAACCAAGCCATGTACATCTGAGAAACAATTTACCACACAGACCCCTTCTTCTAATGACTTGGTTAGCTGCTACAGAAAGCTAATATCAGCTGATGAACAAGCCCTAGAGGATGTTTGTTCAAGATGCAAAACCTAACATAAGCTAAATATGGATAGCTACCCAGAGCCACAGAATTACAATCTATACGTGCATATAGGCTCTGCAGCTAGGTACAGCCCTCTGTACGCATTACTTAGTTATGATATTACAGTGATGTAGTGGAAAATAAAAAGGTGAGTCAACTGTGAAATAGAGGTGTGTACATTGTGCCCTCCAGTCCGCGGCCATAAGGCAAACAACCACACCAATATACATTTTTAAATCAGTTGGATTTTCAGAAAAGCATGAATTAATTGATGTTTTTAAGAGACTGTCTGTCCACATGAAAGCGACATCTACCAGCCGTGATGTATACTATGAGCTTATGTTATAAAGACTTCTGTCAGCCTAGAAAAGGTGGGTAACCTCTATTAGGCAAATAAAAACAGTAAGGGTAACTTGAGTTTAAATGGGTTTACAACCCTGTATGAAGCTAGCTAGCTAACAGAATGGGAGGATGCTGCCTTGGTCCTCCACTTGGGTTACCATGTACCTGTGAGTGTGACTTTAAAGGATTTATTTATTGTTCTGTGGTGGGGAAACACAGCTGACTTGTCAACTGCAGACAGGGGTGTAGTGGAGGGTAAATCACCTGAACTCAGTTTACACACTTCCTTATTGGAGGAACAGAGCTCACCCACCTTTCTTGATTGACAGAACTCTTTCTGATGTAAATTAATAGTAGTATGTAGTATCACAGTGATGCAAGATGTATACACTTTATAAAGACAAAAAAAAGGCATAAATAATGCTTTTCTGATCACAGACTGGAGGTCACAGTTCACACACCTTTAACATCACTGCAGTTAAACGAGCGACTGCCAGTTAAGCTAGGAAGCTAACTTCGTGTGACTGTAAAGAATTAAGTGACTTCTCGCGTTTTTTAGACTAAAACACACAGCTAGCTTGTTAACTAACTGCACGGCCGTGCTAACACTAGCTTAGCTTCTCGTTAACATTAACATCTGCTCATACTGGCTATGCAGCAGGAAGGGGGCTAGCGTTAGCATCGTTAGCTTCCACTCCCCCCCCCTCGGTGATGATGCAGGGGGCATCGGAGTTTCCCAAAAGCACGGCGAATTCACACCGCCGCGCAGGTACAGACGGATGTAACGCGTTTTATGTGCATTCATCCCTCCGTGCGACGACGACAGCACCGCGGAGCTTACCTCGGGATGGAGAATAGGGACGCAGCCAGCTTCTTTCTCATATTCCTCCATAGCGTCGGCCATCTTGGTGGTCAAACTCGCGGTGCATTGTGGGAACGAACGGGCTGTGCGGAGAGAGAAACAAACAGGAGAGGATAGAAGCTGCTGTCACACACCATGCTGGGCTCCGAGCTGGGTCAGAGACACAGGATCACACACCAAACACCGAGAAACAGACTGTGTTTTACACGAGAGATCACATGATCATCATTATATACTGTGTGTGTGTGTGTGTGTGTGTGTGTTGGGGTTGGGGGGGGTGACTGACCCTACCATCCTCTATTGTACAGTATGTTGAAATGATAAATACCCAGACAACAAAGTGGATACTCCACCTATACTCTCTGACCTGTGACACAATAGGGCAAGATAGGAGATAAACACTGATGAAGACTGTAAACACATTTAAGTCAGTCTAGATAACAGCTTCACCTAAATGCCTGAAATACATACATACATACATACATACATACATACATACATACATACATACATACATACATACATACATACAGTCAGGATGAACTATCTATCTAATCTATCTAATCTATCTATCTATCTATCTATCTATCTATCTATCTATCTATCTATCTATCTATCTATCTATCTATCTATCTGGTTGTGGATTACTGTGTTTCTCTGCAGCAGGAGTGTTGGTTCCTCTTGGCCATGGGAAGCGTGTGAAACACTGCAGTTCCTCAGTTGTACCTCTGGATGTCCTCCATGTACCATCACATGTGATTCTGCAACACCTTCATCAACCACTGAACGTCACTCTTTACTAAATGCATCCTGTAATACATGTCAGAAGGATGCCATTCAAATATTACAGCAGAACTACGAGTCCATATAGGAATATTATAGGAGTATTGTAGTGATACCATAGGAAATAAAATAAAGTAAGATCAGGTCATGATGAACTCACCACAGACACACTATAGGAATATTACAGGAACATTAGAGTGGTTTTTCATTAGGGGTCACCCAGAGGCAGTGCTATAACTGTGTTATTCATGCGACCTTATTGAAGTATATCTACGTTGCAGGACATAAACTTAGCAGCCAATGAGTTGTTTCTTAAACAGGAAATAAAATGGTTGAGATAGCTACCGGATGAGACGGATGAGGAAGTCAACCCTTGAACATGGCCTGGTCATATAAACTCCTTTTGCATTGTAATAACTGAAAAAGTAAAATAAAAGTATCTTTTTTTTAACCTCCCCCTTCAAATAAAATAAACTACAATATATTCTAGGAGCAGTAGAGAGTGTGCCACACTTGCAGGAAAATGTGTATAAACCTGTGGCAATTACAGACAGGAGCGACAAAATAGGTTGCAGGAGGATTGTTTGACACACTGTTGATTTGATATTATTGGGCCATTTGTTGACATGGTTACTAAGTGAATCTGTTTTTATTAGTTGTTTTTTTGCTTTGGCAAGGAGTACTTTTGTAAATTATGCCAGCGAGGAACATTTGAATTGAAACTGAACTGAATTGACCGGAGGTGTGTGTGTGTGCGTGCGTGTGCGTGTGCGTGTGTGTGTGTGTGTGTGTGTGTGCTCGTCCGGTCCAGCCAGGCGTGTCAGATCATCACCGACTGGAAGAAGCAATAAGCTTCCTGTTTATGCATCAAGCTAACCAGAGATAATCAGACTAAGACAGGAAGTGAGGTATTTTTTGTTTTCAAAATAAAAGCATATAAATGATCGCTTCTGAATAATAATACAATTTATAATTTAATTTAATTGTAATTTTAATTTTAAAAAAAAACGTGATAACGGTTACAGAAATCAATAGATCCAGTGCCATTAGAGAGACAAATATACGTAGGTAAAAACGTACAGGGTTTAAAAA
>OMLI01032626.1:0-10048 GCA_900302605.1 Rondeletia loricata | reverse complement strand
CAGAAATAGGCATTTTGTGTACATAGAAAAAGTCTTAGATCTTTGATTTCAGCTCATGAAAAATTGGAGCAAAAACAAAAGTGTTGCGTTTATATTTTTGTTCAGTGTAGGAGAATGTTGTTTTAATAAACAACTTTTGAATCACACAGCGCATCCGATGCAGAAAAGGAAAGGTTGTTTGCATTAGAACCAGGACACAAGTGTCATAGATGCGATGCAGCTTACACAGTTCCGCACTATAGGTTGTTATCAATAACGTCATATTCCAACGCTCGATTCCTAGCTGGGGGGCATGCGAGCAGACAGCTGCCCTGTCACATAGCTATATAGTCATTTTAGAGTTTATAAGAGCATTTATGACTTCTGATAGGTTAAATAGCTACTTTCGATACTTTTAAAATACTTAGTATTTTCGATACAAAAAATATGGTATCTCGATACTTCGATAGTATCTATAAAAGTGGATACTGAGTGTATATCTCCCACTGAGTTCCCATAGATCTGGAGAAACATATATTATTGTATCATATTCTATACTTATATATTAATGTATTTATATGTTAAACTTAAGATATTCCAACACAGCATGCAGCTTGGGATTACATATCCTAACCTTTTGAGCTCTCCCAGCACTCCATGGTGTATTGGTTATAGCATAGCTTTTGATGTTGTTACATATGAGGGGGTATTTACAGCTGGCTCATATCTGCAAGCCATAAATAAGCGTGAGCAGACCTGTTGTGCAGGTCATGTTGTCCTTCTGGTGTCCAGCCCTGTGCAGTATCAGGCGGGCCATGTGGTCCCCCATTACCTGGGCTTCTCTCAGACAGTACTGGGACAACAGTCCATACAGAAGGGCCAGACACAGCCGCGTCTCCTGGAATACACTGCGATCACAATCTGACAGAAAGAACATATGATTAACATTTCAGATTTTATGTGACCATGTAGTGTACATTAATGGATAAACTATACTGGAAACCATGTCTCTCACTTCTTTTTCTCTCTGCCCAGATTTCTGACCACCACACATCAGCACTCTTTGAGTACAAGCCAAACAGGAATAGATGTTCTCCTGTGGGGGCAAGGGCTAAATATTTAGGTAAACAACAACAACAACAACAACAACAACACTGATTTAGCCACGTCTATGTGTTTTAGGGTGCAATCACACCTACAGTTCAGGGGGGGGGGTTATGCTAGGCTTTCCAAGCATGAGTAACTGTTGGCTATCAGATGTCAACATCCATCTCCTTATACCCATGAAACCGTATGGAACAAACAACATACTCATAAAATTGTATGTTTTGGGGTCGTTTCCTGCAGTTGGTATGATTCCGTTCTCACTCCTAACAAATCGTACCACAGTGCACTTGGAAGACAACCGGTTATTTGGTGCGCACCCGAGTTCGATTGGCATTGTTCTCACCTGCCCAAATGAACCAAACTAAAGGAGTAAGCGCTCCAGAGTTAAATTAAACTGCTCCAAACATGCTTGGTGTGAACGCACCCTAAGACAAATTGTTGTTCTGTTTCAGACCTGGGTAACTCAGCAGTGCAGGACCCTCCTCTAGCTTCTCTCCTGTAGCTTGAACAGCTGTCTGGATCTGGGACAGGATGACAGATACCTCTTGCTGTTCCTCCTCCCAGCCATCACAGCCTTTGCAGCCATTCAGTTCCTCCATATACTGCTGGGTGACCCTGTACACCCACAGCCACACTCCCAACAATCTGTCCAAAAGAAGACAATCACCACTCTTGTTTGACTTTGAGACAGCCTTAAGTCGAAGCCACCAAACACATGAGAAGCACTGGCTAAGACTGGTATCCACTAAACAACAAACAGTTGACTCTTTGCGCATAAACATAGATATATGCAAATTGAGAGAATGTCTCTACCTGCTGGAGGGTCGCTGAGGGACAGGCAGTGCCTGACGTACCAAGCTGGGTTTCTCTTCCTTCTCATCCTGTAGCAGAGGTACATAGTAGATATCTGAAGGCCAGAGCTGTGGCAGCTGGGAAAGAGATTCCTGCTGTGCAGGGGCCCAGACAGTTCTTTGCTGCAGATTGTAGGTGTGGTCGAGAGAATCAGAGGCCAGCTGCAGGATAAGCAGGGCTGTGGATAGACTCTGAGACGATAATTGACAGTTAGAGTGACCGGTCTGGTAGGACTTGGGGTGAGGGGACAGCAGCAGGCGTACCAGCTGTTTACTGAGCTCTACCACCAACCCCAGACAGCCTGGCCCATCTGAGTGAGTGGCATCCCAGGGAAGAAAAGAGAGAATGGCTTTGAGAAGGTGCAGGAGGCAAGAAGAAACTGAGATATTCTTTTTCCCTGTGTGGACCATGGAGCTAGGGATCAAATGGAGCAAAGCAGCAAATCGTACCACACAGTGGAGGTTGTACTTCAGCAGACTCCCTCTGTGTTCTACAGTGCTTCCAAGAGACAAACCCAAAGCCCAGGCTGTTAACAGGCTACCCTGGATCTGCCCAAGTTCACAAAGAAGAAGAGAGGTCTTCCTCTCTGAATCAGCAAAGTTCTTTTCATGATCTGGGTGAGGAGGAGGACCAGGGCCAGTCTGTGAGTCCAACAGGGCGTGGAGCGTGTCAAACATTGAGGCAAACTCCAGACGACCACCATCCTCCACATGGGAACCAGCAGGTGGTCCGTCTAAATCAGAATTGTCCTCAAAAAAATCCTAGCAAGCAAGTTAAAGACAAATAACATGAATTAATCAAGTATTCAATCCATCATTCATGACCTATTATCACTGACATGGTGTATAGCCCGCACTAAACTCAAGTTTCAAGCTTATACTAATTGACAGACCTGTACTTTTTGAAGAAGCTCCTTGGTGTCACCCATGGTCCCCTGGTCCTGCAGGAAAAGGGGCAAAGTGGACCCATATGTGGCTGGTGAAGTGGCTGAGTCTGTGGTCTTGGGCCCAGATGTAACAATGGGTCTGAACTCCTCCAGGCTGCTGCCCATATTCAGACAAGATACTGACTCCAACCATGCCCTCGCATGAATCTAAAAATAATGATTATGAGGAAACAGTATAGTCAAGAGCCCTGCAGAAAGTGTTACCTATTGGCAAATTTGCTGTGAACACATGTAGTATACTATACACTGTAAAAAACAGAACAGAACAGTCCCTTGAAAGAAGGAAAAGGCGGCACTCCATTGATCAAAACCCATCACCTCAAATCTTCATTGAACTAATATTTTGTTTACATTTTTTGAAAGAAAACATAATCTGGCCAAAAAGGCTAACGCATTCCGGCTAACTGGAGATTGATTTGAGCAAGTTGATCACGAGAACATCAATTAAATTGCCAATGCAAACACCAGATAGCATGCACTCACTAGTCTGCTTCAAATTAGACTATAATCTGATCAAAATTGGAGGTAAAAAAATATTCTTTCCAGTCTCAGACAAATTAGATTACCTTATTTGCATCTGGCTGTCAAATCCCTGCGAGATGCTTTGTCCAAGTAATATTTGCATCAGTTTTCAAAATTAAATATTGGAGATGGTGAAAGGAATTTACATGACTGGTTGTTGTTCTCCTACACTCTAAATTTGTTAATGTATGAAGAGGGGTGCTTTTCGCTATGTAAACTACTTCTTTCATTGTACAAAATATTTGGTGGGTCCTAAGAAAAATAAATGTCATGCTGTAGCTTATTCAAGAAAGAGTTTGAATCACTGGAAAACAATATCCCTATGCCCACTTCCCGAAGTCCCTGGTTTAACACCTGTGACTTCTCCAGTATCCGGCTGGCCTTCTCTAGGTCATTGCTAGTGTTCTGTAGTAGAGTCTTAAGCAGCAGGGCGGGGGAAGGCCTCTCTAGCACCTTCAAAACTGTGGCCATGTAGCCATCAGACACAATGAGGTAGAACAGTCGTGGATGCCAGGTCACAGAATAGCGTTGCCTTAGGACATCACGCACAGACATACTAGAGCTGGACAGAGAGGCCTCCCCTTTACTTGCAGACATTGGTGGCCTGCAGACAGAAAGGGTAGTTGGTGCAAAAACAGAACAAGTTTATGAAAGAGGGGATAAAAAGGTTAAATAGAGTCAGAGATTATATAAAATAAGACGTAACACATGTTAATACACACTACATTCATTTCTCATTCATGCTTACAACACAAGAACAGGACAGAAGCAATGACTTAACTCTCATGATTACAGATGAGGCAGAAGAAGAAATAAGAACATCAGCTTGAACAAATCACTGACTTGTAACAATGGCTATGAAGGGATGAGTAAAATGTTTCAAACATATACCTGTAAGTGACCAGAGGGTGCAGGGGTAGGAAGTGCGCAGGCCCAAAGTCAACATTGCAACCAGAGCTCGACAGAGAGAGAAGCCCCCCAAGGCGAGCCAGCATAAGAAGGGAGCCTCTCTTTAGAACACAGGCCAGGAAAAGCCCACCTGGTGCCCAGCTCACACTGCCCACCCAGTAGGATCTAAAAGAGAATATAAATAAATGAAGCCCTTTATAAACAAAGCAAATACTTTCCAACAAACATTTGAAACAGGTACCAACAATAGAGGCCTTTCGGGTGACGTAACACACCCTTTGGCGGCCATAGTGGAGGTCCTCAGCGCTTAGGGAACAATAGCTGTGAACAGCTGGTTGCATTTCTAAACATATGACTTGGCTGTCTCAACAGAATTTATTAAACATGGTTAATTTCTGTGCTGATTTTGACTGGGAACTGATCATTTCACTACTGATACATTTTGTGTTTAGATAATGTCAGCTTGTTTTCTAGCTAACCATAGTATCTGCTTAGCTAACTATCACTGTCCTGTTGTTAACACATCTGATTTTCACGCTAGCTAATGTATCTAATAGAAGCTAGCGTTAGTAGCGGATAGTAGTCGGATGTTAACATTAACATGAGTTGCTGTGCTAATTGCAATGCCAAAAACAACTGTTTGTTCAGGTTAACTGATCCGAAACTTTGCAAGCTACAACTCATAGTGCATTGTGTTGAGTTATGACTAGGACCAAAGGGACATGGGCTAAAGACAAGACAGTTTCCTGTCACAGTAACCCAAATTTGGAACCAAATCTTCCTTATCAGACTTATTCACTTCTACTTATATCTTTACTGAATTGACCTACAACCACACCACAACAATAATTTTTTCCAGGTATCTGTTTTTCTTGCACAGTTGTTATATATTAATTTGTTTAATATATTTAGACATTATTTGTGCAGAGCCAATTCTCCAATGGATCTCCATGATAGCACCAACCATGGTTGCTAGATTTGTGCTGCAGCTGCAAAGCCTCTATAAGCACTAAGCAGCACACTGGCCAACAAAATCCAACAAACACTAATTTCTGTTTTATTCATCTTTGCCATCGTTCACTTTTATTTTTCTTGGTTGTGAAGCACTTTGTAACTTTGTTTTGAAAAGTGCTACATAAATTAAGATTGTTATAATTATTATTGAAACATATACAGTTGTATGCAAAAGTTTGGGCACCCCTTGAGTTTTTGCACAAGTTGTTGGGCTACACATTTTTTTTTAATGAAATTATTTGAAATGTTTTGTCTGACCTATACAATGTTTACTATTGCACTAAAGTAATACGAAAATTCTATATATTTCTATGAAGTTCGAAAATTCAAAAAAATGAAAAATAGGGTGTGCAAAAGTTTGGGCACCCCTTGTTTCATTAGCGCTAAATTGTGTCACTGACAAATATTTGATCAACATTTCATATCTTATGCTGCTCAGATGTCATATTCAGGTTGTAGCTATAGGTTTTCAACATTATTTGTAGTTATTCTGCCTTTTTAGTCAACAAAAGCTGATAACAGGTCTCAATGGATTTCAGGGTGTGGGATTGATTCAGTCTCAGAAAATGTGAGTATAGTGTAGAATGTGAGGTTCACTTATGGATGGCATTGGGGTCTTCATGTTTCAAAGAAAAAATGTATTGTCATGCTCCCCGTACTATATCTGAAAATACATACAGGTGCACTTTCACTGGAGTTTGTCCTGTCCAATATCTGAGAAGATGAACTCCATCCCATTTTGTGGAAATATTAATTAATAATAATTCTGTGAAAAAAGTAACAAATGACTCTCTCACCACGGTGAATCGTCATAACTCCCAATTCCCTATAGATTATTTCCAATTGAACACAAACTTCCCATCCCTACAATTCAAGTGGTGCACCTTGACAATGTTTCATGCCTTCTGCTCAGAGCTTATGTTGCTTGTGCTTTGCCTCTATACAATGTAATGCAGCAAGTTGGTTTCCAAACTAAAAAAAGAAATAGAAAATGTCATCAAACAGCAACAAAAACACAGGGCAGACTATAGCAACACTGTTGGAGTTCACTAGCTCAGTGTGCAAGTGTTTAAGAAACCAAAATATCTGCTCACATACAGCCCAAAAATTCCTGCTCAGATAATGTGCTTATGTTTCAAAATACTCTTTTATTCATGCATACTGTACCTTATATATTTAGAGGGGATATCCAGTTTCTTGCTGCCACATCCTCCCAGTCCACTGGATATTGAGACAAAATTTTGTGTGCTAACAGAGAGAACCTGTGTAGCCTGCATTCAAAAACAGGAAACACAAAACTTGTTTCACATTTCTATGGGAGTATTAACGTAGGTTTTCAAAGAGAGCGGTGTAATAGGAGTAAATGAACAGAACAAGTGAAGCGGGTAAAACATAGAGATAGAGGGGCCAGATGCTCACCCTAGGCTCTCTCTGGTTCAGGACTATGGCTAATAGTTGGCCATCAGGAGAGAAGGCTGGCACCAATGCCCCTCTGGACTTCACTGGGTGACAGGGTGGAGTGAGACGAGACATGGGGTATGTCTTGCTGGCCCATTGTATGCTGTATCCCACAGAACTACAGAAAGAAAGATCACAATCACGGCTAAGATCTCATTTGTAAGTTTCCTTTTAACTACTGTAATAGCCAATGCGACTTTTGAGTGTTACATGTAACTGAGTGTCATATGGACCAGTCCACTCACCCCACTCTCGCATGGCCCTCATCCCACTGAATTTTCAGGCAGGTGATAGTTAGCGTCTCCCCAGATGTGAAAACAAATGCTGATAAGCAGGTATCACCCATAGCCTGTAAGGGAGTTTTGGAGGGAGATACAAATGAGCAGGCCAATAGCAAATAAACCAAGAGTGAAATAGTGCAGAGTAATTGATCATCGCTCTATAAGATTCTACCACTCTCCGAAACATCACTAGATACAAACATGTTTCTGACACAATATATACTCTAATTAAAGTATACAGACCTCCGTCTTAACAAAGATGCTGTGTTGGGATGCTTCTTTGTCTTGTGAAGAAGGCAGAGCGGCATCTTCAAGGGGCTGTATGTGCGCCCAGTTTCCCCTGACAGTGCCATCTCGTACCCCTGTCAAATCCCTGACATCCACACACTCCCACAGGAACACCTGCCCTGTTAGGGCTACCAGGAGCACACGCATCCCATCCCCCGAAACCTGAAGAGAAAGACGCGTGCCATTCCCTGTGGAAATACACATGCATCCATGGATTCAAGATTTTATATTTTATTGCCATGTAACAGACATGATTGGAATTTACCTACTTGCAACTGAACTTAAAAATAAAGAATAAAGAAGGGTATTGTAAGACATTGCCTTACAATACCCACCAACAATTCACAGACACTGAGAGCTCCAGGGTAAAAAAGAAAATAGTTAGTTGTACATCTCTTGGTCGATTTGCACCCCTCACCTCTCCCAAGTTATCACATATTGCATTCTCTCAATAGTGAAGTGCACGTGTAGATGGCTACTGTGCACACTGGATGCTCAAAAACTTTCCAAACTGACCAAGGTCAAGGCAACAGGCCTGTAATCATTCAGATGTGTAATATTGTTTTTCTTTAGCACTGGGATGATTATTGCAGACTTTATGCCAGCTCTGCTGGTCCCTTGTGTAGTTTAAGAGACAAGTTAAAACACTGGTATAAAACTAATTTCCTCACATTGAAGCATACAGACCTTGAACAGCAGTAATCAGCTGAGCTACTTGTGGGACTGCTGCAGCAGTCTTTAATAAGTCTTTATCCCTGTTCCATAGAAATAGCTCTCCTGAGACCAGCACTCCAGAAAGCCACACACCTGGAAAAACAACAAGAAACTAAGCAGTGTGATCAGATTGGCAAAGATGCATTGTTTTGACTGGAGAGGTTAAACTCACCATTCTGGGATGCAGCCATTGTCACCACACTGGTGAGCAAGGGGCAGAGTTTAGGGGTCATCTTCTTGGTGCGGCCAGACACCATGTTGATCTCACTGATCCGTTTGTCATCTAACAGGAAAACAGATTCCTTCTCCTAGAGAGTGAAGTGACAGGTTCACAACCATTCTCAAGCAGCTAGCAAGGTTAACCAACTAAGTTAGCGTCATTGTAACAAATGCTTAACATTTTAGTCTCTTTACCTGCCCAAGCCAGCAGAATCGCGGCCACGGTTTCTTCCTTTTGATGCTGGATGACAATACAACCTCCAACTTTAGCTCCATGTCTAATAGTCAGCATCAATTCCAGTCCCTTGATCATGCATTCAGGGAGGGGTCATCAGACTGCAGGTCCCGCTAAATGGACAAGCAAATCGATGTGAACTTAGCTAACCTGAGTAGCCAACATTACAACAAGCCTATTCGATGCAATACGAATATGAAGATTAGTTAGCATCATCATTAAATATCCACTGGATAACGTCACACATTTTAAATCACAATGGAACAACAACAATAACAAAACTGCAGACATGTTAAGGTGTCGTTTTATTAGCTAATGTTATCTCCGTCTGTTTACACTATGTGAACAGATGATACTAGCTAGCGTTAGCTACTTAGCTAATTTTGGCTACAACGCGGAGCACTATAGTCACTAAAAGTGTTTCAGCTACTTCTCACACATATAACGCATCAACCCAGTCGTGTACAATGTAAACATAACTTAAAGATACCATAATCATTAAATATTTCGAAATTCCCTCCGCTTCAGTACCCAACAATGTTTCCCGTGATCCTCTTGAACGAAGCTTCAACGCGTTGCCCTAGGAACCTATAGGGACCTAGAGATACCGTAGCTGACGCCCCGCGCATCATGGGCAACTTGCTATCCGCAAAATATGTGACCCTTTTCGGAATGGGACGCGGCCCAGTTTAGCTTGACGCTTAGCCAATCAGAGAAGACGTCAATATGAAGGAGGAAGATAAACACAACGGCACAATAATATATCCATGCAACGGCAGGATCGCATCGTTCTTAAGGGGACTAAATATTTCAACAGACATTTTAAACCTCCTTGATTACCTTGCCACAGTTAAATATGTACAGGGTGTTATTATAATTAACAACACACAAAGGGGGTTTACACTAGTGTTTTCATGATTTTGTCTGTTAACAGTTGTTGTAAAATTTCTGCCGACCGTGAGAATTGCCGACCTTGTTTACCTTTGTGCAGATGTGGACGCTGTCAAAGCTATCCTTCGTTGTAAGCACGACACTTTCGACACACGGAAATGACTTGAATGAATGCGTTCGACGGGACCTTCTTTCCAATAAATTGTACATGATTCATTCAAAGTTCTTGTCGTGGTGTATGTTTTCTCAACACAAGGTTAAGCCAGGATAACTCGTTGTTTAAGTTGTAACTCGTGTTCTCACGCCAACTTTGTCTGTAGCGCTGGAAGTCCAATCACAATGGCAGTGGCCAGTGACACACCCATATATAAACGTTGGACAATCCCTCTTATTTGTTTCTTATTTACAAGGTATTTCCAAATCCAGTAAGTTTGACCTCAAGCAGAGGATCATAAAAGACATTGTTAAAAGGTAAGAGGGGACCACTATAACACATTGGTCGTTTGTTTAGGCTTACAATGATCTGAGCTGGAATGTAAAAACAGTATCTTGGACTAGATGGAGACCTGTACTACCTAAAAACGAGTGGCAAAACTGTCAGAGAAACAAAAGTAGCGAGGACTGCACAGGAGG
>OMLI01032619.1:5762-26108 GCA_900302605.1 Rondeletia loricata | reverse complement strand
TTGAGGAAATGGCGGACTCCGGACCTAAAAGAAAGAGGAAGCCTTTTTCGGAGGACGCAAAGATAGAGAGAGCGATTGAGCCCGGATAATACCAGTGTCCCTTGGACGGCGTTCATCCAGGGGAGAGCGCCGATATTTGAGAGGGATTCGAACAGACGCGGAGTTGCATTCTTTCTACTCAAATCAGTAAGTAATTTATTTTTACAAGCCAAGAAACAGGACAAGGCAATCGGCGTCATAGCCGAGGAGGTGACTCACCTGTTTGAAGATGAAGAGAATACACCTTCCTGGGCGAAACTATTACTCCTTCAAATAAAGGCCATGAAGTCGTACATATTGATAAGTACATAATCCTATGATCAGAAGATATTGGCGGCTGTGGGTGGGATTCGCACGACTAAACGTAACATAGGCGAACAGATATATAAACAAAAACACACAAAGAGCAGCAAAAAGGAGAGCGTCGACCTGCTGCTTCTTGTTGCAGGTCCGTCAGCAGCAGGTTTTTTACGACAACTAGTACAACTACAACTAGCAAACTCTAGAGGCCGCTATAAACTACATATAGTAGCTTTAATTTGTAGAATTTTGACATGTCTCTCTCACAGAAGTCTGCATCAATCAAATATCACACACCTTTGTTTAAATTCTGACCATGCCTACCGACACTTGAGCAACCCCAAATTAAATGATTCACAGTGTAACGTTTACAACATTTAGAAACAAGTTCATCATAATCTAAATAACTTGTAAACACATGTAAAAACTTAAATCACCCTAAAAATGAACATCCCTCTCCCAAAGCTAGAGAGAGCTGCTCCATTGACACAAAATTGGGCACTGATTTGATTGACTAATACAATGTTTTTTGAGTTTTATACTCGCATATAAGCTTAATTTCATAGCAATGGTAAAGGTTCTGAATGCGAAAATGTGCCCACATCCTCTGAAATTTACCCTGGGGATATAAAAAAATCATCCAGTATTTTAATGTAACTCCCTGAGACTGGGAACCAAAATATAAACAGCTGTAAGTTTGTGAATATAATAATGTTTGTGGAATGATGTATTTGATATTCAAATTATGACAAAATCTAAATCTAGTCCTATGCAATTTTTCCAGTTGTCATCCCAGAATAAAGATGTTCATTCCACCAGTAGAGAGGCTTCACTCAGATAAACTAAGGTCTTCTAAAAGATAGCTTAAAAAAAAAACAAGAAACGCTTAAGTGAAGCTTGAAGAGAAAATCATCCCAGGGTTGTGTATTTGTATTCTAGCGGTTCAGTCGAGCAATGAGAGCTTTGTTGTTGAAGCAGTCCATTTTGATGATGGCTGCTGGGCTGGCTATGTTGTTAAAAATCCCACAGTGCAAATTCCATGAAACCTTCAGCTTTGTTCTTATCTGTAGTGCCCTCATAACCTCATAGGCCTCATCTCATAGGTTAATGATCAACCAGGTCTAGCCACATGACTCAAGGAAGGAGAAACAAAAGGATAATACTTATCTGTGTAGGCTATATTCTAAACAGGGGATCTCCATAGCAATTAAATTGTACTCCAGGCTAAGTCATCTCATGATCTAGGCCTAATTATGTTATATTTGAATCATCTTGCATTCACATGATAATGAACCAAGAATTTATACCATGAATGGGGAAAAATAAACAATTCAATTTTCAGAGGCCCAACTGAAATCCAGGGTATCAGGTTGAATATGACCCAAATGCCATCGTGGACTGTCACAAGTTTTATAGTCCAATCAGTGTTTTGTAGCTGCTACAGTGTGTGTGGTGGGGGGGGTAGGTGGCTTTATTTTATAGTTAAAGTTTGAACTCTGATTCCGTCAGACGCGCTCACATGTAGGCCCTGGTTTTGAGATGTTTTATTGCCAGTCACACACCTACCATGCAGACCATTAAGCTGAACTTTTAGCCCTTGAACTACTCAAAAACTGGAAAATAGCCAGCATTCATGAAAGATTAGTGATCTCTGTCTTCATTTAGCAGTTACAATGAACATGTTTTGGCTATACAGCCACCATCAGCATACCTGGCAAACATACTGGCTCACTGTTTGAAAAGGGTGGCAGTTGAGGAATGTTTGGTCCTCTGCCAACTGGAGAGGATGGATCAGGACACGGTTTCTAACGCAGTAACCAATACAAGATAAATATAGAACTGAAGAAATGAAAAGTAACGTGAATGCCAGAAATAAATAACACACACTATGTAGCTGGTCTCTTTTGCAGTAATGGCAAAAGATCTCGGGTGTGGATAACAAGGGCTTCTCAAACCTTTTTACAGGTTTGACTGAACTTGGGGATTACAATTAAGCACAAACCCTGCAGGTCTGGCACTCTCACCAGTCAGCTGTTTAAAAGTTAGGAAGATCCGCATATTGACATATTGTTGGTTCGAAATTAGTGCGTGACATGTTCTGGGTTGAGTGTAAGCCTAAATGTAGGCGTGGTGGAAGTGGAATGTAGGTGAATGTAGATCTGATCAGAGCTGAAAGCTGATGAATAAAGGGAAGTGACACCAGAATTAACTTTTTAGCCTTCTAGATGTTGTCGGTATAATTCAATGCTGGTGGATTTAAAAAAACACCAACAAAATGCTGGTGACTGAAGCTTGTGCTCCCAAGATGTGCACTGGATTTGAAGGCCACACATTGACCTGAATGAGACCTGAGAAAGGATGCCATCATATTAGATAACCTATACAGACATGTGTGGGACAGGAAGTGTTTAGACCAGGAAGTTGATCTTTAGAAATCTCCTCTGTTTATCCTTGTACTTAGTTCCACGTCCCGGTCGGTTGTGGTAAGGTTGATTAATTTCTCCATATCTTAAAACCTTTAGATTCTCCCCTATACTCTTGTTAGCCCTCGTAAAAAAGGCGGACGAAAAGAGAGTGTACAAGGATGTGCTACTCAATGAAACCCTTAAAAAAAGGAAAGCAACACACCTGTATTGGCGAGGTGCAGGCCAAGGGCGCTCAACAAACATAAACAAAAAAAGAGTCGCCGCACACTCGTAGCTCCGATGCATAGATTTATTAAGACATCACATTAAACCAGGGTTTCAGCATTTCATGCTGCCTTCATCAGGGTTAAGTCTATGCATCAGAGCTACGAGTGTGCGGTGACTCTTTTTTGTTTAACTCTATGAAACCCTAACAATACATAAACTCATATAAACTGGATAATAGATGTCTATTGTGTAGGGGCAATATGTAATTCATACCACAAGATATGTAAAATCGGAGTTTCACAACATCCTCTGTACTACGATGTGTCTATCATATAGACAGTCATTGATGACAGAGGGGACAGCTGTCTGCTTAAATAATCTTTTAGGAGTCCTTGCTGTCGAGAAAAAACTGTCAAAAGTGTTTGGTCACAGTGCGTTCTCAAACCAACAGATACTCACAATGGGAAAGTACACGCAGTAATGCCAAAATAATTATAATGTTAAAATTTGTTGATTCTACTCTCAAGCTTTAGCCGGAACAATAACCTACTCAGCCAATGTTTCGACAGTGGTGTGCTGGAATGAACACCCACTGGTGATACTGACATGTATCATTCTTGTTGATGTTCATCATCAGTAGTCGGCATGGAAATGGAGCCCATAGGTAGCCAGCACTGGCTACGTTATACGTTACGTTATACGTATTGACAATACTTTTTTCCTTTTCAAATAATTCACATCAAACACACACAAAACAGATCTTAGATCTTGACAATGAAGAAAAACAATACATATATTTCTAAGGCAGGATTCAACATCCTTCTCAAGTGGATGATCATTTCACCAAAACTCAGAACCTCAATATCAATAAATGAGAGGAAAAACAAACAAAAAGTAATGTATAAAAACTAGCTATACAAGAATTGGGCCCAATACATCTAAACCACCAGACAGATACGCAAAACAAACTGGTAACAATATAATAAATGCAGTATATCTTGTGGAGTGTACATATGCGTGCAAGTGTGCGTGTGCAAAAAAAGTGTGTGTGGTCTGTGGTCTTTGTTAATGTGGGATAAACACAACAGCAGCTAACTAAGTGAACACGGGTAAACACAAATAGGCAATCTGGAGAAAGGACCAGCAGTCAGCTATTGCTAGACACTTTACAGAACAGAAACATGACCAAGTGCATGTACTCAGACTGACACACACACACACACACACATATTTCCCCATTGAGAGGATCCTAGGCTTTAATAGCAGAAAAATAACCTAAATTCATGTGTGAAGACTTGGTATAATACTTAACAAAACTTTATGAGTAAAGAAATATATTATTTATAATTTGTAGTTAAGCAGTTGAATACTGATAACACTGAACATTAAATTGTCTTATGCTTGTCTTTGTGCACTTTAAATTTCCATTTGACATTGTAGGCATTTAGCTGACACTCTTATCCAGAGTGACTTACAAAGTTCTGCAGTTGAATAACCTTGAATTCCTAGATCAAGTGTGTTTATTTGTCATATACACAGCATACACAGGGTCAACAGTGCAATGAAATGCTTGTATGCTGGGTCCTCTCAGTATAAAAAGAATAGGAACATATAATTCACAAAGATAAATAATTAATTAAAATAAAGAATCCAATAAAAGAAAATAGAAAAACATAAGTTAAGAGGATACACATTTTTTTTTTAAAGCGTAAGAACATAATATTGTAGTGCAAGGTATGGCTAGAGCAGTGACGTGACATAAAGTGTCATAGTGTTGTAAAGTGTTTGGGTATCCATAGTAAACGTTTATTGCTGCCAGAGAGTGAAGGTGTCCTAAGACAGTGTCATGTGACCATGGCGGATTGTGAGTTCAAGAGTCTTGATGGCATGTGGGTAGAAGCTGATCACTACAATTACAAGCAATCAATAGTAGGGGGGCTCAAGGTCCCAAAACACCCACATGTGTGAGTCCCTGGTCGTCTTATACCTCTTTTGAGGCATTTCTAGATAAGAACCTAAGAACTTGCAAAAAATACCCTTCCAAGACATCCAGTGACAACTATGTCCATCTACAGAGTTGTAACTAATTGCAAAAGTTAAGAACATAAATCTTTTCAACAATACCAAAGACATGAACATTAGAGATTCATAAGGGTGTCAACATTGTGGTTAAAATCTTTGATGGGCTGGTGCAAATTACTGTACATATAGGAGAGATATTCATATGGCAGGGCCATCGCTGGTCTACATGTAGCCTGTCCTTGAACCTGGGCTTATCTGCTTGTCTCTGCCGCACTATTAGAAGTGCAAGTGCAGGACGAAGGAGGGTTTCATCTATATTTGTTCATGTAAACATACTGCTGTCAGCCAGTTTGACGTGCTGGGGATGTTAATTTGGTCACAAAGCTGACTCTGACAACGTTGTGTGGGTTGCCTTCAGCCTTCTGCCTTCGAGGTTGTGAAGGCTGTGTGATCAAGGCATGTAGTAAATTAAATGTTCAAAGCAGAGAATATGTATCTGACAAATGCTGTATCTGTCAGAATCCCTCTGTAGCAATAACACAATGCAACCATTCAATGAAATCTGAGAAACAGATTGCTAAGTAGGCTACATATACTAAAATGATAAGGTCACTATAATTTGAGTACCACAGTCCTTATAGGAATATTATAGTGCTTTTTCATTTGGTACAAATAATAATATAATAATGGAACGTAAATATACTGTCAGCAGCCTCTCATTTAAAAGTGATTTCATGATAATGACATCTGTACGTCATTCCCTCTCCCTCTCTGGCAGACACGTGATGACTTTCTGGGCCAGGTGGACGTACCTTTACACCAGATACCGGTGAGTACTAGCTTGTTTGCGGATGGTTGCTTGAAATCCTTGTACTTTGTATATGGATGTTTGTGAATGGAAAGTAGTTTGCTGTTTTACAACTACATCATCACCTTATTGAAGATCATATTAACTGAATCAACTGAATCTAATTTGTTTTGCTGTAGCATTTATGAGTGCTTGACCTTAATCTCACCCATGTCCGCATGTAAATGTAAACATGCAACCCTCATTCGATTGTCTGTTCCACATCGTTGTCTATAGTTTTGGAAATACAGTCCATGTTTATGTTATGTTCCTACTGTTGTTTTATTATAAATAGAACACCCACAAATTGGCCCCATAGTACATTTTCACCATCCTTTCATGTGATGGTGTTTTTACTGTTGATATAGTACAGTATGTTATGATATAATGCCATACAGTAGATCTATTCTAGTTCATGCAGCTGTCAAAGTGTTTGAAAAATTAAAGATTTCCTTTTTATTGTTTTTTTTGTTTTTGTTTTTTGTTTTCAGACAGAAAATCCTAATACTGAAAGGCCATACACATTCAAGGATTTTATGCTTCACCCAAGAAGGTTGGCATTATTTCATGGTTATTTAATCCTTTCTCCTTCCTTGTTATACATTCCATTCTTACACATTTTAGCACATTCTTTCTAATTTTGCAGGAGAAATGATATGGTCACAGTGTACACTTTATTTTTAAGCTAAAATAATCTTTACCTTTTGATGTTTGTCGTTCCCATGCAGCCACAAGTCCAGAGTCAAGGGTCATCTGCGTCTCAAAATGACGTACCTGCCAAAAGACTCTGGCTCAGAGGAGGACACTGCAGATCAGACTGAGGACATGGATGTAAGTCCAGCTTATCCTTTTACAGCAACCAATTAACTCCCATCTTCTTATCATCACAGCTCCTCTTTCTTGTGTTGAATTTGCCTGTGCAGTGATCCTTCTCATCTGTTCATTATACTGTTTCTGTTCTCCCTAATGTGGTTGGTGCGCAGCAAAATGTTTAGTGTATTAATGATAACAGTCTGAAGGAAAAGAAGCCAGGCTTGTTATACCAGACTTTAATATTGTCAAGTCCAACAGCCTAAAGGGTGTTAAGCTGTCCTGATGGAGGCTAATGATGAATAAACACCTGCTAGTCACGGTTCTCCAACAAACCTCAAGAGAAAATTGGTAGAATTCACATGTGTTATGATCTTGGACAATTCCGTCAGTATATATGAAAATCAACAGCACTCCAGAGAACCAAGAATCAAATCTGTGATGCCATCAAGAGACACTTTCTGGATGTAATTAGAGGTTGTCTTTTAAAACGTATTTGAACTTTTAGTGTCACTTGTTTTCACCAACGACAACAGTTTCAACTATTCAAGATCATAGGAATAACATGAGTTCTTTCTGAGCATGGATTTTTAATGTAAGCCTTGGCTTAAACACCATGTCCATAAGGCCAGCCTATATTAGTCCCATGGCCTTTGAGGAATATGCTGACAACCTCTTTAGAATGATTTGGAGCCAACCCAGAGCTCTAGTCCTCATGATAGCCAGTTAATTTTCTAACCAGTTGCCAAGTCTCCTTTCACTTGTGGCAATAGGATATTGTGTCCATGCTGCCTGTGCTGGGTTGTGACTTTTTTTTTTTTTATGTCATGCAGCCTGGTTGGGAGTTTCTGGAGAGCCAGGACATGGCAGGTCCCAGGCACGAACCCCAGCAACCTGCCCTGCCCTCTGGCTGGGAGGAGAGGCAGGACAACCTGGGAAGAACCTACTATGTCAGCCATGAGAGCAGAACCACACAGTGGCACAGGCCCACAATACAGTAAGACTGCTTCACACTCTGCAGCGTAGTTTCAATATTTGCCTTATTATGTGGTGCATTATTATAATGCATGTGAGAACATGGGGAGGGCTTGTTGCTTTTGGGAGTTAAACGTGTGTGTGTGTGTGTGTGTGTGTGTGTGTGTGTGTGTGTGTGTGTGTGTCTTGCACAGGGACAGTGAGGGGGAGACACAAAGAAGACAGGACATTAACATGGAGGCCCAGCATGCTTTCACTGCCCGTAGACAGATTTCAGACCACGATGACACCGACAGGCAAGAGTCTCCTGAGGTAATTCTGACTTGTTGGATTAACATACCTCAGATATGTTAAAAACAACATATGGTATGTTAAAATATATTCATCTGTACCCTGATGAAGGCAGAGGCTGAAACATGTAGGTAGTCTAGTCCAATAAATTGTTTAGAAAGTGTGCAGTCTGCTACTTTTCTTTTGGATTTAACTGGACTGTTGATCTGCACCTTCCTTGGGTGTGCGTTCTCAACCTTTCAATATTTGAATATGTTAAAATATGTTGGTTGAAAAGTAACACAAATGTGCATTGTCCCAAAGAAGACACACAGATGTGTTAAAATTGACACCTCCTTTTTAAGAGTGTACTTGAGTAGGATATTTTGGTACCTTTTCTACCCCTGTCAAGATGTATAGTTGAAGGAATAGTTCACCCAAAAATATAATTTTTGTCATTATCTACTCACCCTCATGTCATGAAACAGTGGTGAAGTTTGTATGTAATGTAACGCACTGAGTTAGCTAGTGCTGCAGTAGCAGCCTTCTCCAAAACAACTGGAGTGAATGGAGACCATTTCTTTAGAGTTCCAAAAAGGGCAAAAAATGTCCATACAATTACTCCAAACAGCATAATCCAAGTGTTCTGAGGTCAAATGATTGCACTGTGGGTCCAAAAGTCCAATATTTACCTCATTATCTCTGCTCGCTCGCCCTACAGTGATCTGGTGGAAGAGTCTTGCTGCCTTCATGTGCTCCTCGTCAGCTCGTACTTCCGATTTTTACAGTCGTAAATACAACTCGTCATGTATTCAAGTACTTTTTAGTCCGAAAATGACAAAATGGACCCTGAAACAAAAGTACATTTTTGGTGACTATTTTAGAAACCAAGTGGTACAGAGCTACAAGGCAGAATGAAGAGGAGAATATTCGCATCAGTTCTGTTAATTGATATTTTAGTTTATTGGCTAAAAGTTGTTATGAGTGGCACAAAGTTAAACAAAGAGTGAGAATGTCACATCTTGGCATCTTGAGTATCATGTAAAATTTGACTTTCCCATTTGTAATGTAACTATTGGGTCGTTCAAGCGCACACTACCCATAATTACAATATTTCCAACAGCATTTGAAGGCAACATCTGCTTGCTACTGTTGTGACGGTTGGCGTGGTGCAGAACAAGTGCGGAAAATCTAGGAGATAATGAGGTGAATATTGGACTTTTGGAGCAACAGTGCAGTCGTTTGGCTTCAGAACACTTGGATTATGCTGTTTGGAGTAATTGTATGGTCATTTTTGGCCCTTTTTGGAAATGGTCTCCATTCGCGCCAGTTGTTCTGGAGAAGGCTGCTACGGAGCAGCACTAGCAAACTCGCTGTGTGTTATATTGACATACACATTTTCATTTTTGGGTGAACTATTCCTTTGAGCTGAGTAATTTGGCAGAGCTGTTGTTTTTCCATCCGACTTCTAGCCTGCCATCGCGAGACGCCCACCAAGTGTGCTTCATGAGACTTTTTTGTCTTGTCCTCTAGAGCTGGGAGATCATAACAGAAGATGAGTCTACCTTATACCGCAGCAATAACCAGCTCTCATCACCTCCACCCCACGCACCGCTGGAGTTCCACTCTTTCTGCGAGGAGCTGGGAAACATTCAAGTATCAGGGGCCACACCTGGCGAGCAGCGCACCTCCCAGACGGTGAATAATTCCCTGTACAGCGCAGGGCTGAGATTATATAATACATAATGAGATTAACATGAACCATGAGCCATCAATGAGAGATGGAGAGTATGTGCTTATTAATGGCCTGGTAATGATTGTTGTATTTGACATATCCCTCCCCTCTGCTGCAGGATCATGCTAGTAATTCAAGCCATTCCAGTCACAGAGGAAGTGCCCAGACTTCTACAGGAGAGGAACATCCAGTTAATCCTGTGGTGTGTATCTTACTCCCTGATGCAACCCTTCCTAACTAGCTTTCACCAATCCTGTCTTGCAGCTTGTTACTGTTCCACGTTCAAGATCCTTTAACTTATCTTTATCATGTAGGCATCACCGCTTCCATCTATTCCTGTGGTCAGGAAGGGAGGAAGTAGCTTTAGTGAGGTTATACTTTCTTTGTGGGCTATAGTGTAACTTAAAGAGCGTGAGGTTTTCAGTACTGATTACTTTATTTCCTTTTTCTACTATTCAATAGCTGCTACCAACCTCAGCTGGGCTCCCTCCAGGTTGGGAGGAGAAGCAGGACAGTAAAGGAAGACGCTACTATGTCAACCACAACAGCCGAACCACTACATGGACACGACCCCTCGTTCAGGTAGACAACAGTCTTTTTCTCACTCTAGTTGGTGGGGGCAAGCGGTATGCACACTGACACTCTGCATGGCCATTTTTAAAGTTAATTCATCCAGAATAAACTACATGTTTAGTTATGGCACTATTATTTGCATTCTTCTATCCAAATCTATCTATTATGCATCCGTATGCAATCCAGTCAATTGGTCCAAACCAATATTTCCTGGTCATATATTTTTCCATTGGACAGACAACCTCAGAGGCAGCAGCGCAGAGTGTTTTATCCCAGAGCCCCACAGTGTACCACCCCCCCATGTCCCCTGAGGAATCTCCCCAGCACTCCCCATGCCCAGAGCCCACACATGAATGTGGCTTTATGCCTGCTGGTTGGGAGGTTCGCAGTGCTCCCAACGGAAGACCCTTTTTCATCGACCACAACACAAAGACTACTACCTGGGTGAGAAAGCAACAGACTCTAGGTCTCCAGGTATACCCTCTCCTCCCAAAACCCAAGGATCCAATCTCTGACCTTCCTGGTTTCCTAAAATATGTTCCAGTTTGAGTCCAGTCTTATTGCTGTCAGGTCTTTGAAGTTCACTTTTTTTTTTTATCAGACCTAACAGGAATTAAGCACAACATTGATCACAAGAGCACTAAATTCAATTGTTGTAGTTCTAAGCAAAATAACTGTTGTATTGCTAGCCAGTAGCTATGCAGTACATTGGCAGCTTTGCTTTAGACGTTGAGGCATACAAAGCCTTTTTGTCTTGTGTCTATATGAGGAACTCTCTAGGACAGAGTAGACCCAGCCTGGTTAGCCGCAGTTACTGCGTTTGGTTCTGATGATTCCCTGATCTGCTCTGGTCCTGGTTGACGTTCTTTTTTCCATGATAGAAAAGTATTTTTCAGAACTATGTGGAAAGGTCAGGGGACTTTATTTGGGTCAGGCATAACTTTATTAACCCATGAAGACCTCTACAACAGTTCCTTATTTTCCTTTTATATTTTAGCGGGAAGGTAATTTACATATGGTGGCTTGGATATTGCACGCTTTGCTCATAAGTATTATTGAAAAGCATAGTCTCTACCAATCACCTGTTTCACCACCATTCTCTGTATCATCAATGTAAACATTTCCTGTTTGACTGAAACACACCCTGTTTGTCTGTCTCTGAACAGGAAGATCCCAGGTTAAAGATTCCTGTGCACATGAGGAGGAGACCCTCACTTGACCCAGCTGATCTTGGCCCATTGCCAGTAAGTCCATCAATGACATTATTTCCTGGAACAAAAAAAATCAATTGAAAAGCATTTATCAACAGTAAAGCCTTAGATCTCAGGCAAAAATGGCATATGGTGATCTTATTGCTGTATGCTTTAATATAGTATGAATGTTGATAGTAAGTCATATTTGATACAGAAAAGCCAACCCATTAAAGAATTGGACAACTATTTCACTGTTATAGAGGAGAAACCTACCGCATGTTAGTCTGGTAACATATTTGCTATTTCCCTAGCCTGGCTGGGAGGAGAGGGTCCACAGTGATGGGAGGATATTCTACATAGATCACAGTGCGTATGACATATAATACCTTTTGTGCCTTGCTGCAAGCTAAGTTTCCCCTTGTGGGACAATAAATATCTGAACTGAACTGATAATACTGAAAATACATCTTGGACATGTGGTAATGAATGGCTTTCATTATTAATGAATAACTTATGTTGTACTGTATTTGTTAGACACCAGGGTCACACAATGGGATGATCCCAGATTACAGAACTCGGCTATAACTGGACCAGTGAGTATAGATTGCATTTGTCAGATTCTTCCTCTGTAATATGACATAAGCATAAAATCAAAACCTATCTCCATTTATAGTTTGTAAGTTTCCCATAAATATGCATAATTGACCATAGGTCATAAGGTTGAAATTGATTTGTGGTCACTTGAAACTGTCCCCTGTCAATTGTAGGCAGTGCCTTATTCCAGAGATTATAAGCAGAAGTATGACTACTTCCGGAAGAAGATGAAGAAACCGGTGAGCTGAATTCCTTCAAAGGAAGGCTGTAACTAAGGATTAAATGTTTACAACTACCTCTAACCTCGCAAATATTTTAACAGAACTATTATTATTATTATTATTATGAGGACTACATAGTGTTGCCTTTACCTCTGTTGTCACAGTGTTTCAATGTGCTTCTCTAGCCAATGCTAAGACCTCTATATGAAACTCAGAAATGCATTTTTACCCAGGCCGACATCCCCAACCGTTTTGAGATGAAGCTGAGACGGAATGCGGTATTGGAGGACTCGTACCGACGCATCCTCTCCGTTAAGAGGGCAGACTTCCTCAAGGCGCGGCTTTGGGTGGAATTTGAGGGAGAGAAAGGCCTGGACTATGGGGGCGTGGCCAGGGAGTGGTTCTTCCTCATCTCCAAGGAGATGTTCAACCCATACTATGGACTGTTTGAGTATTCTGCCACGTGAGTCCAAATAGTTTTGTTTTTTTCTTTAAAACCTCCTCTAACAGTCTTATAGATAATTTAAGCAATCAGAGTTGGCCTGGAATGGATCACACAGAGTCGTGTTAGATTAGAGATCCAAAACATGAAAGCACTCCCATTCAAGACGTTCAGGAATGATGCTCTTCCTGCAGGGTTCCTGTACAGGTCTGGAAAGTCTAGAGAAGTATGGAAAAACAGATTCACATATTACTGCCCATTTTATGTTGATAGAGTGGCAGGCCATATTTAGCAGTCATATTGCCCAGCCTCTATCACTATCCAAATCTACAAACAAAGTCAAGAAATTAAGGTCTGGAAAAGGAAAATGTGGAGGAACCCTGTTCTCCATGGTGCAAACAATGCTACCTAAAATGGGATGAGCATGAATGAAAGTACAGATTTAAGTAATTTCTTCGTTAATCTTTCTTATCTAGCTAGTTCACAATCACAGAATTCAGTGGTGTGTGTTATCTTATAATGTTGGCAATTTAAATCCACCTAAAGTTTATATTTTGAAGTGTCTCTTCCACTGTAATTATGATATGATATATGTCTTTCAGGGATAACTACACATTGCAGATCAACCCTAACTCAGGTTTATGTAACGAGGACCACCTGTCCTACTTCAAGTTCATAGGCCGTGTGGCAGGCATGGCAGTATATCATGGCAAGCTGCTTGATGGTGAGTGCTTACTGAACACAGTCCACTAATAAAGACTTATTTATCATTTTTATTAAAACATTTTTGAAGTGTAGTGGGAAGAGCAGTGGGAAGGGCAGAGGGATTAGATTGGATTGTGGGATTTTACAGATTCTGACATCTGTTTGTGTCCTTCAAAGCCTTCTTCATTCGGCCTTTCTATAAGATGATGCTGCAGAAGCCCATCACTCTCCAGGACATGGAGTCTGTGGTGAGTGGGTTACACTCACATTTGTCCATTGAAAATAATATAACTGTCACTATCAGTCACACACTTCAAATTACGAATATTCTGGTACCTATAAATATTAATGGTGTTTAACGATTGTCTTTCCAGGACAGTGAGTATTTCAACTCTTTGATGTGGATTTTGGAAAATGACCCAACAGACCTGGATTTGAGGTTCACCATCGACGAGGAGCTGTTTGGACAGGTTTGCTCAACATCTTGTCTTTACCTCGTCGCCTTTAAGCTCGATGCTAAGTGGTTATCTGTGTCATTCATACGACATATCCCATGCTTCCTGTGTAGACACACCAGCATGAACTGACGCCGGGTGGCACAGAGATTGTTGTCACCGACGAAAACAAGAAGGAATATATCCAGTAAGCAGCAGGGCTCCTAGCTCAAACAAAGAGAAAGCACATTTCCATCTCATGGAGCTACCAAATGTAACAATCCGTTGTTTTTGCTTGGCAGTCTGGTCATGCAGTGGAGGTTTGTGAACCGGATACAGAAGCAGATGACAGCCTTCAAGGAGGTAAATCATTTCTTATATTTTTGTTTCTAACATAGTTGTAATAAGAATTTAAAGGATGAATACAAATCTGCCATACTTTTCTCTCTCATGTCTTAGGGATTCTATGAGTTAATACCTCAAGATCTTGTCAAGATCTTTGATGAGAATGAGCTCGAGGTGAGTTTCCAGTCCATCACTCCTAACTGGAACTGGATCAGATTCTTTCCAATGAGATGAATGATGATGATCTGTCTGTCTGCCCTCTTCCCCCCAGCTGCTAATGTGCGGTCTTGGAGATGTGGATGTGAACGACTGGAGACAGAACACCAAGTATAAGAACGGCTACTGCGCCAACCAGCCTGTCATCCAGTGGTTTTGGAAAGTAAGACTTTCCATATCAGGAGCCAACAAGCAAAGCTATGCCTCTATTGGGCTCTTAACTTTACAGTGTTCTCTGGTCCATCAAAAGCGCTTTAAAAAATAAAAATGTTATTTGTGTGTTTTTGTTTGTTTATTTTTGTCACAGACTGTGTTGCTGATGGACGCAGAAAAGCGAATCCGACTTCTACAGTTTGTGACCGGCACATCCAGGGTCCCCATGAATGGGTTTGCTGAACTCTATGGTGAGTCAGCGGTTTCTAGCTTTGCAAAGAGGGTCAGCTTTTTGATATTATCACCTACTGTATGTAGGGTTTGTTGTTGTAGTGTAGTATAAAGCACATTGATAAATTGTGTGTTTTTTTGTTTCATGTTACCTCTGTGTTGGGCTCCAGATAATGCAAGTCAGCCATTAACCAGTCATGCCACAAGTACTGAGCAGATCATTAATAATGAGAGTATGTTCAGTCTGGTCTATTACGTTTTATGTCCCAGTGAGTGACTGTTATTGCTTCACTATCCACTGTACATCAGATCCTTTTCCTCTATGCTTCACAGTATCCACCTATCTTCATGGGACAGTTGGCTTTAACTGCGTTTTTGGATCCATACTAATTAATTACAGTTTAAATCACACAATATAATTGTTCTTGTTTGATGACTTCCTGTTCCAGGGTCTAATGGGCCACAGCTGTTCACCATCGAGCAGTGGGGGACACGCGACAAACTACCCCGAGCCCACACATGGTGAGCACAAGTCAATTTTCTCACAGTCAACTATTCAGTGTGTGTCTTAATGAATATTCGGTGCTAAAGCAGATTATGGACAAAAATAATCACTTAAATTACGCTCTGCTCTCTACGATACTGATCAGTTGCATATCTTTAGCAATCATGTTGGCAATGAGAGCAGCTTACACTGAAGATTGTCCTTTACTTTCTTGAAATTTGCTCACGCTGGGTTTTTGTGTGGCTTTGATAATGTCATAATTGATACAAAAAGCAGCTACCTGAGGATGAGCACAAAACGATGCCAGAGAGAGCGTGGAGGGTTGAAGCCCTCTAGTGGCTGGTCTGCAGCCATAGCTCTTACTCTGCCATTTGAGCGCCACATATTTAGTTGCAATTTTAATGATTTCAATGACGCATCTCTATATTGAAAAATCTAAATAAAATGTTAACGGACAAATTACAATTACAATCAATTCACTCACTGTCTTTACTTTCACCCCCTAAAGCTTCAATCGACTGGACCTGCCTCCCTATGAGTCCTTTGAAGAACTGAGGGAGAAACTTCACATTGCCATAGAGAATGCGCAAGGCTTTGACGGGGTGGATTAGTGTGGGTGCAACATCGGGGTTGAATTGACATGACTGCCATCAAAGTAAAGCCAAGCAGCATGGTGTGGTGAAGTCTGTGTCAGACACAGGCCTTTCCTGCCAGCCATGTGACAGATGAAGGACAGTCACTCAGCCTTCCCTTTGGTCTCCTCTTTGGCACACATGGACAAATTGAATCTGGAGCGATTGATATATTTAATCACTCCTTGTTTTCTCAAGTTTACAAATCAGGTTTTCGTATGCCGCATTATATTATCCTTTATGTTAAGTCGCTCAAAAGTGTATTCACTCCTTTATTCTGCTAAAACTAGTTTCAAAATGCAGTTGTGTGTTTTTTGCCTGAAGTCTATATGAAGAACTGTATTCTATCAAATTCAAAGATTATACAAAATGTATGTCAAAGCAAAAAATATATATAACAAACATCTAATTAAAAAAAAAAAAGCATCCTTGTTTCATTTGGGCTGAATTGCTTCAGGCAAAAATTGTGCTTCTCATATCAGGTATTTCAGAGACTTCTTTACATTGTAGTTGGAGTACAAAGCCATCAGCAGGTTAGTGCTTGAGGATTGAAAGGAAAAATGTATTATTATCCTTCCACCGCTATGTATGAAAATACAGTTGGTGGACTTGCAACATATTTCTCCCTTCCAATACCATTTAACTCCAAAAGTAGACAAACAGCCCAAAATCCATTGGACATGATATTGGCACAATTGGAACAATTTTGCAAGGAAATACTGTTCAAAGCTATAGCTTTTGATTCTTGTTATAACAAAGTTATATATGAAGTTCATTGTTAACCAGTTTTGAGCAGCAAAATAATGGCAGATTGGCAATTCAACCCTAATGAAACAAGTGGGGAGATTTTTTATTTAATTTTTTATTTAAATGTGTTTGTTTCTGTTTTTATACCTTCATAAATTTACATTTTCCGTTCCAATATGTTAGAAAATAGTCCTGATGCAAGAAATCCCAAATAAATGCACACTGAAAGCATTTTGTGCACATTGTATACATTTTTGAGTGACAATACTTTAACCATGTATCAATGCATTATGGTAGTGATGTACCAATACCAGGACCAGTAAAAGGCTAAAATAATTATACTTCACATCTGTGTAGTCCACAGATACGAAGAAGTGACTACATGCTCAGTGTTATTTGATTGTGCTGAAATACTGATGAACTATGCATTACTGTATATATTGAAGTGAGATAGATGGATATCACTTGATTGTTGAGGTTCTCAGTAATTACACGAATGTATTGTACGTGCAAATATTGTTTCGCTATTCTAGAAAATGGTAAAGCATCATTGTCAAAATTGTTATTGTCACTGAAAGTAGTCAAATTGGTAAAAATTTATATTGGTGCACCTCTACATTATAGCATTATTTTTGTTTTTCAGTTATGATCAGTAGCTATTCATACTCGTATCATAAGGAAGTACAATATTAACTATATGTATCAGAGGAATGGACTATATATATATCTCCTGTTCAGTAGCTTACAGAGAAACATTATCAGGCTGACTGACATAAACATACAGTTGTTGAATATTATGGATTGTCACCTTTTTTCAATGAGTGATATCATTTTGTTTTGTTCTACTCATCATGGGTGTCTAATTGCAGTACAGTGCTCTATTTTTAAGAGTGCACCTTTAAAGTTGCTCTTTTGATGGTAGCTCAAATTGTGTACAGATGAATCGTCTGTTTTCAAAATGAGTCCTATTTAGTAATACATTTTTGCCTAATACCTTTGTAGGAAATTAACTGTACTTAAGCAGTAGTGTTTTAACAATTAATTTCTTATTTTATGAATGGTAAAACATGTTTACACTACCTGCCATGTTTACAGGTTGTTGACGAAGGAAAATATTATGGGCTGTTTCTTGTCTCTAAGAACACAATTTTATACTTATGCTTTTATAAAGTGAAGCACTTTGTTAATATAGATAAGTCTTACTTTGTCTAAATCTATTAACTGCAGACTGCTTAAATGGCTGTTTAAAAAAGGATCATCTGCTTCAAGTGGACATTTGTTTAAATGTTTACATGTGAACATTGCTGAAAATAAGCACATTCTCTCCTTTCACTTATATTTAAAATTAAATAATGAGGCCTTCATTTGTAATGTATTGTAGAATTTGATCGTGTTGCATAATCAGATAATTTCAGATGTCCTAATCTTTGAATGGAAGTACTGTTATATATGTAATATTGTCTACTGAAGAATAATGGATAGATCAACACTTAATTTGTGATATATCAAATTTTGTTGTTGTAGAATTGAATTATGACACCTATAAGTGCATTATAATAACATACATGCAACATACATAACAACAATTTATAGGATGGAATAAACTTAAGTTGTGAAATCCCAATTTGATGTCCTGCGCACCAAATTAATCACAGTATATTTAGAAAAATAAAGAAATGGAAAAACAAGTAACCCCAGTGTCTTCATTCATTACTTTCCCAGCTATACAGCTATTGTTGTATTCATTTGTTTATTATGTGTATTTGTTCTGTCACTCTGTTTTTCTTTCTTTTTAGTTTCTCTGAATGTCTGATGATTTTAGGATTATATGTGATAAACAAGGGTATATATATATATATTGGTGAAAATTGATATTTATATCTTGTTTACAGCATTTCAGATTGAGCTTGTTAGATTCAATCTAGAGATTTTTTCCCTTTCGATTAGCACACTAGGATCTAAGCAATTTCTCATGGCTTGCACTAACATAGATCTTTGTAATACTAAATTGTTCCAGAGGGGGGAGATGAAACACTGAGTCATCAAATCCTTCCTGCCCACAAGGGGATTATGCAATATTTAATCCAACAACTGAAGAATTAACTGATTTGTTGCAAATCATATTAGCAGGAAAATAGTTACGTTGATTCTTGTTATATTGTATTATTTTACATTTTTGCATTTTTACTTCCAACTATTGTCTACTTTATTCATAGGTGTCAGCATGGGATTAATGTTAAACTATAGCTGTCTGTTATGACTTATTGAGTAACACTTTTATGAACTAGAAAGTCAATTAGCCTGTTTATCTTGGGCTAATTTGATTTCCTAGTTTTAGGTAGTCCAATATTTTTTTCGGAGTACTTTTTAACCTACAATATGGGGTATACTTGCAAATGTAGTGTTGACTGCTAACAAGAGGAAGCCATCCTGCTTGAGCAGCTTGGGAAGAGGACTCTTCTCTGTGGTTGTTCCCTTTTGCATAATTCAGCTTAACAGCCACAATCCTGATGTTTCCCCAACCCCCCACTGTGCCGGCTAAAGACGCCCCCCTCCACAGAGGTCAGTGGATAGGTCACGCACGACCCAGGCCAGCC
The DNA here is from genome assembly GCA_900302605.1 of Rondeletia loricata. Lineage (NCBI taxonomy): Eukaryota > Metazoa > Chordata > Actinopteri > Beryciformes > Rondeletiidae > Rondeletia > Rondeletia loricata. Next base: position 6,889 of record OMLI01032619.1, on the reverse strand, counting down.
TTTTGGACACTTTTGGGGTCAGCGGGGATGGGCATGTGTGGTAGCTGGACGACACAGGCCTCAGCCAATGGCAGAAGGCCCTGGGGGAGCCGGATCTCCTTTACCCACAGCCTTCCCAACATTCATAACCTGATAATGACTTTTACTCCATTGATCTGGCTTCACAGCTTGACCCGAGTTCATCTGCAGGCGGATCATCACTCCACCCACAAACTGTGCCATATTGGCAGGTGCCAAAACTGAATTCCTGATTAAACACCCTTGAGAGTGCTCCCTTGACCAGTGAGCAGTCACCATAAATGAGGCCAGGCATTCACTTTGTAAGACCAGAAACCATAACATAAGCTGAGGCTGCATTCAATTATTTGGCTTTGAAATACAGTTATTTTACAGGAAACTTAATTAGCCAATGGCTGATCAATGTTGTGTGTGTAAAAGGTTATTATGGCGGTCAATGTAATCAATGTAATAGCATGTATTACAAGAGGTTTGACTTTTTTGATCAATTTGGCAATATCTTGAGGCAATTCTCACATGGCATTAATGCGGGAAGGTGTTCAAAATGTGTGAGCCAATAAAGATTGAACTTTTGTATTCATATTGAAATCTTTTTCATTTAGATACCAGTTAAACACAAGGAAGTCAATAATCAAACCAATTGATACTGTAAGATCCTAAATTAAATTTGATAGGATAATTGAAACTGGTTTGTTCGAAAATGAGATACCCGCCATTTGACAAAAGTTACATCTACTCTTACAAAATGACTGATAGCCCAAAATTAAAACTAATCATGGTTAAGCATTGTAGGTAGTTTGAGCCTTTGAGCATCGGATCCTCTATATTTTAGAAATGTTGAATGTTGAACATCAGCTAATAATTATTTTCCAAAATGTATGTATAGCGTTTTGGATATAAACATATTATATATTATACTATTGACTGTTAACAACCTCAACAAGAGTGATACATCCACCAAGCTAATGACCAAGCTTTTTTTCTCTATCGCATGTATAACCTGTATTGAAGTTTGCTCCTTTTCCCTTGACCGCATCAGCATTGTGTGTTTTTTCTGTTTGACCGGATGGACATCACAGCTGGGCCTCGGTCCTGCTGCTGAATAAGGG
>OMLI01032614.1:0-14123 GCA_900302605.1 Rondeletia loricata | reverse complement strand
GGTTAATCTAGCTATCTATCTGATAATTCCCACAAACTGTGGCTAGTCGTGCTTCACTCGTTGCTATGCAAACTGTTATGGCAACCAGTGAGCTAGTTCGTGATGTTTCTTGTTTTATTCTCATGTATGTACAGTATACAACTTTTAATGACATTTGTCAGATGGTACACATGCATTGGTAACCATTGTATAAAAGCCCTAATACCCTTAAAGGCCCTATATGTAAGTTTTCGGCCGAAATTAACATTCATTTTGCATTTTTGATTGCCAATGAGTGAATTCTCCGTAACTAATGAGAACTAATGACACCAGCCTTGTCTCTCTCTGTTCAGCCGTTCAGTCTCTGTATGAGCAGGACTGTGGAGGTGACGGGCCGACATTTCGCGGCAAATTTACCGGATGTGACGTCTGGGTACTTTGGTGTACCCACAAGTACGAGTTTTATCACTGTTGTACCCATAATCACAGTTAAAAACACCCTCTCTGGTAGTATTGCAATAGTAAGGTATGCCTTCGCTCACCATAGTGTGCCTGCGGACGGTGGACTTGTCTGTGAAGGTGCGGTTACAAAGACCACACATGTAGGGTTTCTCTCCTGTGTGAATGCGCTCGTGCCTCTGGAGGGCATTGAGCTGGGTGAACTGCTTCTCACAGTCTTTACAGCTGTACGGACGCTCACCTAACAATCACCAGAGAGGGAACACACATACACACATATGAAAGAAAGAATGGCACATTAGTACTAGAGTCAAAATACTTTCAAGGGTAGAACAGTGAGGAAGATAAGAGCACTGAGGATAAGACAACTCAGCTGAAAACCTGCTTATGCCTCCATGCAAACAAGAACATATACGTCGATGCTTCCTGCCCTACACAGGCGGAAGTTTTACAACAATTACCTGTGTGTATTTTTAAATGCTGATGGAGGGAATTTCTCTGAGCGAAGCCTCGACCACACTGTTCGCACTTGTATGGCTTGGAGCCAGTGTGGATGTTCGAGTGGTGTCTCAGGTATTCTTTGGATGCAAAGCTTTTCCCGCAGGCCTCGCACATAAAAGGCTTTTCTCCTAGCGAGATAAAACACAGCAAAAGAACAATTTTATAATGTTTAGTCTGGTATGTGTAGATAGCCTTGTCTTGATAAGCACTCACTGATCAATTCTCAGTCAATAAGGCCCACTTCAAACAAGTCTCTTCCAGACTGGGTCAGAAATTAATGTGGGCTCGGGGCAAAAATGCCCTTTAAAGTTCAGAAAATGCCCGTAAAAATTGAAATTAGGTGGCAACCCTAATATACAACAAATGTGGTATATTCCATATAGCTGTGTATGACACAACTGGTCTCTTCTTTGAAACTGTCTTGAGAAAATGATAACGTCCAGATCCTCTATATTTTAGACAAGGTGAATACTAAACTAAAACATTTTCCCAATAATTGTTCTTAATAATTTCCCACCCAAAATGGACAGGTAGCATTTTGGAAATTAACTTTTCCAAAATAGTTTTTGTTATTACTTACCTGTGTGGGATCTCTTATGATAGGACAGCATGTGCTTCTGAGTGAACCTGGCATCACACTGGTCACAAGCAAACGGCTTCTCTCCTGTGTGGGTCCTAAATATTGAGAAACAAACAACAGTGAAGGGGAATGGAACTGAATTTCAGTCCTCATCTATGTTATAAATATGCAATCAGTATGAAAAAGTGAACATCCACTACTGTCATAGCCAGAAATAAGAGAGCAGTTCTAGTTCAGAATTAATGGCTTTGCTATACAATAAAACTCATGAGGCTCAAATTAACATTTCGGCTCCTCAAAATGGACTCCCATTCTTTACCAATGCAGCACCTTCAGGCTGCTGATGACGTCACAGATTCAAGCCTTGGCTCTCTGGTTTCTAGCTCTGGCAAAGAACTGTTTATTTTCACAAATGATGACTGGACTGAAATGGACCACAGGAATAATTTGAGAGGCATTCCCCTTTGAACCAGTATATTGTGTGGCATATACATGGAATGCTGATATTTTGGGTGACTACATTATTTAAAAACTGTATTTATCCGGGGAAAGTCAACTGAGTATGCATGCTATTTTCCAGCAATGCACTGCCTGGGTTGCACAGTAAAACCAGTCCTCTACTGTTGAACACCCCACTGGAGAGATTAAAACCTGTGATCTTTCAGCCACAAGCCCACTTCTCTCACCTCTAGACAACCATGGCCCCACTTTATTAAGTTTAATTTGATTGGTCATCATCACAGAGTACAGTATAGCTCAGTACCTGCGGTGCATCTTGAGGGCAGAGTTCTGGGAAAACTTGGACCCACAGTCGGTGCACTCAAAGGGCTTGGCGCCCGTGTGTGTTCTCTCATGCAGCAACAGGGCAGTTTTGGAGCTGAGAGTCTTTCCACAGTCCGGACAGACATGTCGCAGTCTGCTACGTTCATGTACCTTGGCAAAAGAAGGGATGTGATTATGAAAGAATGCTCAAATCAGGAAATAATGAGAAACGTGCAGGATAACAAGAACCTTCATTAGAGCTCAACACACGAGTATTGTGTCGAAAATGCAGGGTTTCTTAATAAACGAGAAATCTCTGAAGTAGATACAGGGTTGAAAATACTGCAATTGTGTGTATAACATGAACCATTCACATACAAATTATGATGGCGATAATTCATTTATGTATGTTTTTAAGATACAAGAGGTGCGTGGGAAGAAATGGGTAATTTCATTAATCCTCACCTGCCGTTGGTGGCGAATAACATCCTTCTTGCGTTTGAAGGTCTTGGTGCAGACTTGGCAGACGAAGAGCCTCTCATCACTGTGGACGTGCTTCTCGTGGATCTTCAGGTTGCCGCGGTTAGCGAAGGTCTGCTGGCAGGTCTCACAGCGATAGGTGACTTCTGCTTTCACTCCATGGTACGTACTGGCCGAGAGAGCAGTGACAGGTTGCAGCATTAACAGAAGGCAAATGGCCTTTAAATGTATCACAGTTCATGGTTACGTGCATTTATGATCATGGAACATACCCCAGCCTTACAGATACTACCACCACTTTTTTAATAATCTAAATCCTGGGTATATTGACATATATTCTTTAAGAGTTTGACTTGTAAATGGCAAATAAGACTGGGAAATGTATCGACCCACCATACCATACTGGTGTATGTTACGCCTGGTCTGTAAAACAGCAGCATCCAGGACGGGTTATGCATGATTGCAGTGAGTGAAACTATGTTGACTTTAAAAAATACCATCTGTTAACACCAAAGTGGTCTGGTAGCACAGACTAGTGTTGCTGTAACTAAGAGAATCGCTGAATAAAATATTTAATTCATACTTAGCTACTTCCTGGTATGTGGATGTATTTCCTGGTATGTGGATGTACAGTGCACCAGCCTCCAGTTGGCTGATGATTGGCTTCTACCATACTGCCTGGTGTACACTGTATTTATCTAATACAGGGCCCTGCGCCGCCTAATGGGCTATTCACATTTCAGCGAAAGAACAAGGCTCTTGCACTATGCGCTATTGAAAAGCGCAATTTTGTAGCCTCTCCAGCACACTGGGTGGCGCTAATTGAAAACCAATGAAGAATTTGCTTCCGCCTACAGCTTCGGTGCAACTACTCGCTCAGTACATCTCAAGGCAAGGTAAGTGAATAACACAAGCGACACCTAACATTTCGCCATGCGTAAGTCTTCTTTGTGTGGTCTCGTATTCTCTGATAGAGTTCATGTACAACTCGGGAAAATCTGAAACACATAGTATGAGCTTTTCCTCCATTTTGGAAATCATGACAAGATGACAAAGATGGTGGGTGCACTACAACCGCCTACTGTAATACTACTGGCTGCGCACTGAAAGTTCAGCGACTGGGGGGTTCACAGTTCAATGTATTTGAACTTTGAGCACAGTGCGATGCCCGCTGCTAGCTGCATGGGACCACGTGCAGCTGGCCTGTGAAAAAACGGTCTCCATAGAACTCAATGGCCGAAGCGCACGCAAAATCTTTCTTGCGCTAAAATGTGAACGTAACTTTAACAGTACATGCCGTAATTCTCCCAAGCACTGCGCATGGCAAAAAGCATTACACATGAACAAATGAACAAACAAAAGCACAAACAAACGCACACACAGAGCCCGGCTCTTATACAGATGCTCCTCCCAAGCACCTGATAAATCACTATGTCATAAAGCCACTGGAAGGGTGACTGTATTTCAACATGCAATCCTGCATTGGAAAATCAATCAAATGCAACACATGGAGCAGGATTATGTCCCACCTGATGTGCTTCAAGTAGCTTCTCTCATAGTGGAAGGTCCGCTGGCACTTCTCACACAGGAACTGGGCCTTGGATGTTCTTTTTAATGTCCTCTGGGACTCCCCCTCCTTCTCCTCCTCCAGAGACAAGTACAAGGGGTCGTCAGGGTCATCAGGGTCATCGTTCGGCACATCATCCTCCCCATCATCAACATCAGAGGCTGCCATTTCCAACGAAAACTCTTCTCCCTTCTCAGCCTGTTTCTCCGGCTGAGTCCTGGGTTGAGCCCCATCTTGACTTTCCTCTGTCTCTTCATTGGTGTCCTGGTTAGCATTGTTCAAAGCCTCGTTGGGCAACTCCTCTCTTTTACTATTTAAACCCCTCCGAGGGACTTTACAACCTGCCAGCCTAGTGCTCAGCCGTCTGCCTCCTCCTTCTTCAGGCTTGGCTTCTTCTTTAACGCTGGCCGTGTCCTTTGCCTTCAATCTTTTTGAGCGGTATTCTTCTCTCTCTGAGCTCTTTGGAGAGAGCTGCCGCTTCAGAAATACTCTTTTAGGCTGTTTGTTCCCTCTGGTCCTCGGTGCTTTCTCTGCACCATCCAAGTCAGCCTTTTCTGCATCTTGTGATGATGAAGATGTAACCTTTGTAGGTTCTTGTGAGTCTCCAGCACTCATGGCCTTACCACAAACCTCTGAAAGATCCTGGCAGTCCAAAAGTAGCGCCGCTTCTCGGACGTCACCAATCTTGTCTCTGGCGACCTCCACTTTCCCGGTGTACACAAATTCCAAAAACTTGGAGAAATCGGCGGTGTGCATATTCGAGAGTAATAATTTATCAGGGGCGGCATCCTGAGACAGGAGAATCCTCTTGAAGTAGCCACTGGATGCTGCGAGCATCACCTGGTGGGCCTGAAACTCCTCCACTTCTCCCTGGTAGTCTACCTGCACCGTGACGTCACTCAGCTGTCCTCGTAGCCTCAGCTGATGCAGAGAACCCAGAATGTTTCCATGGTGGGTCTTGGAGGCGAGCTGGACCACTCTGTCACCCATGATTCATTGATGCTGCTGATAAAAAAACAACAAAGAAAGGCCCAAGGGGAGGATGACTTGTAAAGCAGCAACTATTTGTGTTTCACTACATTTGTATTAGAGGCTTCGTTTACCTGTCATGTGCGTGTTTCTCTATTTTTTCTCTCTCGCTCTCTTCACACACATAAACACACACTCAGGTGGGGCATATTAGGTAAACCCTGGACAGTGTTTTAATGCTTTAATGTTTTGTAACTTCTTTAAAATAACTGCCCTCACCTAAATTAGGTGCACCTGCTAAACCACAAATCGCAGCTATATAGAGACAAAATTACCAGGACCATAGACTACATGTGATCCATGTGGTTTGATTTTGGTGTACATCATTTAACTGCTAGGGTTTGGAAGCTAACGTTAGCCTGTCAGACACAATAATCAGCAAGCTAGGTTAGCTAACATTAAACCCAAAACAAGCAGGAGGCTATTCGGGGAAACAACTTGAATCGACAACACAGTGCACGATGAATGAACGGGGAGCAGTTTGCTACACAACAACACGAACCAGTTTTCTTACCGTAAGGTCGGTAAAATGGCAGCACTTCACAAATACACTACAGCGGAAGGTATTTCCGGTAGAAATTGCCCTCGAAAATGAATTTCTGTACCAACATCCGGTTCCGCGGTGGCTGATTTTAGATCAGTCCTTTATTTTACGGCCGCCTTTACAAGCCACGTATCGCCGATAACAACCGCCCTCGGATCAGTTCATAGACTAAATGCGCGTAAAGCCTGGAAAATCGGCGCGGCCGTATTTGTTTTAACGTTACAAATTCTGAAGGATTTTCAGAGATTCACATCTATCTCTACCAGAGCTGGGCTCGTTAATCAAAAAGTAATGTATTACTCATTATTCGTTCGTTACTCATTTCCAAAGTAATAATTTCACTTGAATTATTACTCCCGGGGAGCGACCATTCGTTACACTGCTCTTCATATTACTAATATTATTGTTTCACCCCCGAAATTGGCGGGTGCATACCTACTCTCTTACCTTCAAAACGTCACCTGTGAATGATCAGGGTTTTCAAACAGCGTTGATTAGATCAAATCTAAGTAGTGGAACTGGGAATACGTCCACCAGGATAAAGTAAACTCTTCTGCCATTTCTTAACGTTACCTAAACTAGCTTTAGTAAATGTCCCCCCTTATTAAAAATAAAAAAAATCGGGGGATTAGGTAACATTATGGCTGAAATTGAAATAGTAATTCGTTACAGTACTTGTTAACGCTGATCTCTCTAATATCCATATCTACCCATAGGTTATGTGTAGTGTGCATCGCTTCCTCGTGTCCACGTGGTGGCACCATTGCACAGAGAACACACCCTGATAAAAGCTAACTAGTGATTGTGAAAATGCAACTTCATCCCTAACAACCAAATTTACATTTATGTTGCTAACTCTGTAAACACCGATATGATGGAAACTGATTCAATTTATAGATGTGATTAGTTATAAAAATACTGAAAAATAACATATACATTCCATTACCTACATTTTCTTGTCAATTTTGGTCCAGCTGAACAGAAGACGTGAGGTTACTTCTGTGCAGACACCGGCAGCCGACTGATTTATTACATTTCCCTATTTCAGGGGTTCTTAAACTTTTTCAGTTTCCAAACAAACTACTCTCCTTCTGGGAGCCAGCCTCATAAAAGCAAGTATTCTATATAGGTATTTTGGATCCTGACCAATAGTTTAATGGGAATGGTTTAAAAAAAAAAAGCCAAAATGCTGAAGGATTTAAGATATCCCATTCAGATTCAGGCCAACATTATTCATCAACACAGTTTTAGTACGCATGCTGTCATTCCAGGGGTGTATGGAAAGCTACTTGAGGAATCACTGGGGTGCTGTTCTGCAGCTGCCAAGGGTTTTTTTTCTTCCAGAGGAAATCCATATACCTTACATTTGTCTTAATGAATTCTGCAAGCTAGCAATCTGCTCTGTTCCGGTGACTCATGCTGCTCGCTGGACCAGAGGCTGTGCAGTTTTCAGCTCTGACCTGGAACACTGTGTCCGCCTGTCTCCTACTGCATTACCCCTCCAGCCAACATACACACACACACACACACACACACACACACACACACTCACTCACTCACTCACTCAATCCTCGCACACATGCATGCATGGACACACACATACGAGTAAACACGTATTTCATAAATCACTGCGTTTCATACAGCTGGTCCTTCCTGATTCAACAAGGATTTATTCTCTTCAATTCATCTTAACATTGAAGGCACATATTAAATGTATGATACACAATATCTGCACACTATCTGCAGATGTAATGATCTGTAACTATGCTCATGAGAATCAAAAGTATTTTCATCGAGATTAATATGGTGGAAAGTATTATTATGAAATAATTATTATGAATTGAACTGTGAAGTTAATGTGACCACGGATGCGGTCTGAAGTATAGAGTTTAATGGAATACTGAATTAGTATGTGCAAATTAATGAGACAAGTCAAACAAATTAATGCTCAGTACACTGCCATTAGTACAAAAATGTAATAGATGCCAAGTATGAGATTAGAAGAAGGAAAAATATGTATTTACAATGTGCACAGTAGCACAAGATCTTGCAAGAGCTTTTCTCAAATAGGCCTCTCGACATCTGAGAGAAGGACTCTGTATGTCACAGAAATAGTTGGTTCATGAAAAACGACTCTAGTAAAATGATATAATAATGCATAATATATCATTTTTAGGAAATCAATGTTGTTATGACTGGCTGGGTGACATTGTCATTTTCTTGTGTAGCATACTGTATAATATATGTAAAATTCAACACTAAGTTCAGCAGTCAATATTAGACCCAACACAGTTCAGGGCTCTTGGTTTGTGATGCTTAGTCAGAACGATGATATGGCAGAGAGCAACTCACACTCCTACATATTATCACTGCAAATCTGAATCCACATTGTTGCCAGTCCATGTTAGCCCACTGTGCCAAATTAAATGTATAGAGATATATCACCAAGTTGTCAGTGAGGAGGACGTGGTGTGAAAGGTGATGAGCTCAGCAAGCAAAACATTCTGCCGACATTGGGTTTGTTTGCTGTGCTAGGGGTAGACTCCTCCACACGACCAAAAATATCAGTACTGACGTTCCATAGCACACAAACAACATGACAAAACGTCCACTGTGTGAGAGAAAAAAAACCAAACCCTGAAAAAAATAAAAATAAATGCAGAGGCCGATTTTAATTTGGGGTTACAGAACACACACACAAAAACACTGTAGAATTCAGCAGCTTGGTGGTGGTGGTTGCGTTCTGGCTTGGTTTGTGTGCTGGAGTCATACAAACACTTTGATTTGGATGCAGTGAGGGTTAAGTCTGTGTCCTTGCAGGACCTCTCTACAGTTCTTTAGCAGGGCTGACTCATAATCCCAGCAGATGAACTGAATCAGTGACGGTAAACGCGAGAACATTACATGGAAGTTCGGACAGCGGTGGTCCAAGAATAACCGCAGCGTTCTCTTTTTGCTTGCCCATACAACCGCACAGCTAATGCCAGACCAATCGAACACCAGTCCAACTCAGTATCTCCCTTTCCCCTTAGTGAGTGAACTCAGTGAAAACAAAACATGTTTTATCAAATAGTTTATTCATGCTCTCTGAATAGTATTTCTATGTGGAGCATCAATACATGTACTCTTATCAATGGCGTGTTCATACTTTGCCGTCCTGCCCTGTCACTGATAGTCTTTATTGATTTCATGCAGATCTGGAAAGTGCTTTTTGGTGTTTTAGTCAATGGACATGAATCTCCACCCATATTTATGTAAGGAAAGTTTGGGCAGGAGTCAAATATTGTACATGTTTGTGTAGTCCTGCCAAGGCCATGGTTGCTTTGCCAGGATACACACAGCAGTCAAGACCTGTCTCTTGTCGCCTCTCTTTCCCCATTCCCCTCTCTTTCCCTTTTTCAGTGGCTGCGTGCCACGCCGCGCTCAGCTTGTCCAGAATACGGCTGGAACTCCCCAAACCTCAAAGTAGGATCAGGACATAGGAAACCGACGATTCACAAAAATCGCAGAGGACTATTAGTGCCATAAAGTAGAAATGCACTTCTTCTCAGCTAAGCTTGATGAGAAATGATATGTTTTTTCTTGGAGGACATGCAGAAGGACAGGGCCTCACACATTGCCACATATGAGTAAGCAGGCCAAACAGGAGTCAGGCTTTTTCTAGACTTGGCCCTCTTTCACTGGAGTGCACTGTAACAAACAACCTCACCTATATGAGATGAATGTAGTGCAAAAAATAACCTATGAACGGTATCTGTCCTTTCCCCCTCAGATAGCCTCCATTTCACCAAACAGAGATGTTTTTCTTCTTTTGCCTGCCTGGCTCGGGAAATTCTTTCCTCCCATTGATGAAAAGATATACGGCATTCAGAGATGAAATTACTTTCCAAATGGCCTCTGACTCACCATTTCTATTCCCAGTGCTCTCTCACACTCCCTCCCCCTCCCTCCCCCTCCCCACCTTCGGTTGTCCTTGTGAATGTTCTATCTATTGTAACTGTATACAGCACTTAGCACTTCAGACGGCGGACAAACCAGCTCAAGGACAACCACCCACTCTTGCTATGTTCATAAATAGACTATTTGTCCAGGCTTACCAATCACCTTACCCACCGAGCCTGTGTGGGCGCTTGTGGACATTGTGTGGCTCTCACCAGAATAGATCATCTTCACTGCTGCTGTGTGAGGGCGGATTCAGGCCTGCAGCCTACAGTGAGGAAGACCAACAAAACCTACAACAACGACTCACCAAGTTTATAATGCGCCATTTCTCATCTGTTTGTGATCTGTAACACGCCAAAAACAGGTGGTGTCACCTCCGCAGAGTTCCCAGAATGCAACACTCCACCCGACTGTGTGGGACACGACCGTCAGCACATTCCTGGAGAGCTGGATCCCCAGAAGCAACAATTCCTCCTTCCTCTCCTCCCTCCCTCCCTTCCTTCCTGCCGCCCTCGCGTCCTCTCCTTCGCTTCCGTGGATTGCATCACTCGTCTGCCTCCTGGCCTCCTCTGCTCGGACCCTTTAATCACATATGGCACACACACACACACACACAAGTACATGTATACACACACACACACACACACACACACATTGTGGGCACAAGGCTCCCTCTTCAGTCCTCGTACTGGTTTTGTGGCTTCAGTTGGAATTTTATGGTTGGTTTGAGCAGAGGATTCTGGAGGCTTTCCAGCCGCCCTCCAAACACTCTGCTCCTCTCTTTCGCTCCCTCAATCTCTTTTTTCCCCTTCCCTTCAACTTTCCATCCTCTTTCCCTCCTCCTCTCGTTCTCTCTTTTCCCCCCTCCCTATTTTGCCCGCTCGCCCTCAAGGTCAGAAATATCCTGTGGTTTAGGTTTGATCCCCCTGGATACGCCTTCGCTCTCTTGCTCTCTCTCTCTCTCTCTCTCTCTTTCTTTCGCTCTCCCTCTCTCTCTCTCAGACATACACACGCACACACACACACAAACTTAGGCATACTACACTACCCTAAGCGTTCCCATACAGGAAACACATGCTGGGATCAGCAAGGCGGGTCTGTCTGCCTGACTACTACACACACACACTCCCTCCCACCAGGGTTCAATGGGTCATCTGAGCATGTAGCAGTCTGGGGAGAGAAAAAAACAATCTCTATAGTCCTCTGAGCAGACGTTGCCCTCTAGGTACCTAATGAACACCATATCCCTCTCAAATCCGACCTTACCCAGTGACGGTAAATAGAGGAGACTGATCCGTAACTTCTTCCCATGGAGCCACAGTCGGTGGAGCCTCATGGTGAGGGGACGGCAGAGGCCCAGCTAGGTTAACCCTGTTCCTTTTGGTTCACCTATTCTCCGAGTTGTGCAACATGGGAGAAGTCCAGAACTTGTGTAATATCAGGGGCCTTGGCTGACAGAAAGAACACCAGTTCAACCAGTCATCCTTTCATCCCTTCCCTGGGTTAACAGAGGAAAACAAAGTCTTGTCCAATTAAAGCCCGATCCCAAATTTCTCAATATCAGTTGTGGGTATACATGTGTTTCTGAAGGGTGGGATTTGCTGATGGAAAACAATCTGCTCCCAACTTTCAGATCCTATCATAAATGAAAAAGCAAATCTGTTGTGTTCCAAATAATACAAATGTAAACTAACCATTTACAGCTTCAAAATACATATCACTAGCAGCAACATTATTGTCAGTCCTTGTATGAAGAGCTCAGTCAATCACTAGTGGGAGTCAGTGTTTTAACAGGGAGTGCCACATTGCTGTTACGGATTGATGCTTTAATGGGGAAGAAGAAAGTCTGTCCCGGGTTAAATAAACCACAAGTTGTTCTCTGGAAACACCGCACCATGCTGCTCGGGTTCAGCTTGTTGACACAGCGGCTCAAGACAGATTGTTTTTCAAATACGCAACCGGTTGTCAAATATACACTATTCCAAATGGACTCCAGGGTTGCGTCCCAAAGGTCTGTGTTCTCCTAACTGCATTTGTCCATTTTCTTTGGGTAGTCTCCCGGGAGTGGAGGAGACCATGGGCATGAAGAATACCTGTCTGAAATGAGGCCCAGCCCACGTAGACATAAGACGGCTTGGCCTTTTGTTTCAAATATACTGTGTCTTGTTTGATTTCTATAGATCTCGGTTACTTGCTTCAGAGAGGTGCTTTATAAATAAGATGTGTCTTCCTGGGTGAGCAGAGGAAGACAGTATTTGCTGTATTGTTTCAGGCTATCCAAGCCTGAGGTAAGGTATCCTGAATGCTGAGCCATGGTGAATTCCTTTTTGACTCTGCGGATCACCACTAAGTCCTGATAATCCAGAGAAACATAGCTTTGTTTTAAGAGCCACCATTTTCTTTTAGTATGAACCCTGCTCTCCCCCGATGTCCTTCTGAAAATGTCCAAAAATGGAGAAGGAGAGGAAAAGAGCAGGGGGGAGGGGAGGATCAGACAGGCTGCTCCAGCGATGAGACCCATGACTGACACATTTACTGTGGAACAAGACAACTAGTGTGTGTGTGTGTGTGTGTGTGTGTGTGTGTGTGTGTGAGAGAGAGAGAGGGAAGGAGGGAGAGAGAGCGATAAATAATATCTGTCTCTCTCACACACACGCACACACAAATGTTAGCAGATAGTGTCTCTGTCTGTCAGCTGAGTGAAGTCACGGGACTGAAGCTGCAGTTCACTAATTTCATTCCATCCAGCCTCTGGATAGGAATCTGCAGAGGCATAGGCATCTCAGCAGGACCACAATCTCTTTATATCCCGACTGTAAGCCTCTCTATAGACACTAATGTGTCACTTTTTCCATAATGAGATCTCATTTGATCTGCTGCCATTGAAATAGCCTCCCCCCCTGAGACAACTGTCACTGTTTATCCATATTATGAGGATAACGGGGCCATCTTCGCTGGTTTTGGTGGTGTCAGATGAGTGGAGAAGAGGAGGAGATTGTCAGAGAAGAGGAGAATGATTCATTGTGTGCCTCTTTAATTGAATGATCTGGCATTCATTGTGGGCATGATGGTGAGATCATCTCCCATCATTAGACCTGCGGGTCTTGGAGCTGGATTACAGAACAGCAGTGCCGTGCACAGACATTTAAGAGGGCAGAGGCTCAGGCAGAAGAAAGGAAATTTCTGCATGGCGTTTAGTGGAGGAGTGCCCATTTTTTGGTGAGGCTAAAGTCTGTAGTTTAGATATCCTGGGAAGATGAGGGTAATCCTGATTTTAAACACAAAAAATGTATTAATGATGAAACGAGACCTCCCTTCAGAAGCCATCTGTGTGTGTGTGTGTGTGTACGGTCTATCCACAGGGCTAACCACCTTTAATAGATCAACCGCCAACACAGACTTTATTCTAACAGACCCCACTTTGCTGCCATAGTTATTCTATGCATCATGTGAGATTTGTATTTCCTGCAATTCACCTTGTGATCATTTTTAGCATCTACATATTACAACAAACAAGAAGATCATTATAGTTTGTGATGTTATTGAAGTCAGAAGGCAGTTTGGTTGCCACAGATACCCTTCATTGGTCGGACGCAGAGTAATTGTGACGTAGTGCGTGCATGCGTGTGTGTGTGTGTGTGTATGTGTGTGTGTTTGTAAAGTAGTAATAGAAGTAGTATGGGGTCACCTTGACATTGCCACTGCAGTGCAGATCAGTAAGTTAGTGCAGACAATCTTTTCCACATTTGTCTAGTGAGCCCCACATCAGAGCACAGAGAGGCAATTTACCTTCTCAAAATTGCAAGGTACGTACACAAGCTTGAGTCATATCTTCCCCACATCCCTCACCCCCACCTTCCTCAGTGTACATAGGTGATAAAAGGAGGGGGGTGGGGTGCGGGGCAGGAGGAAGACTAGGAGGTATGCAGGTAGATGGACAAAATAATCCAGTTTGCCTCATTAAGGGACGAATTTTCCCAGCAGTCCTAGCAGAGCTGAGTTGTCATGGAAACGAAGCAGTATTGTCGCAGACTGTTTCAGTGGGGTTTGAGTCTGTCTGTCTCTCCACATTCGCTCTTCGTCAGGGACACTCAGATCACTGATATTCTACACCACAAGGCTATGACTCATACATTTATTTTTTTCCGCATCTGGAAAAAGGGGGACGGGATCAAAACGATGCACATGCACACACACACACACACACACACACACACACACACACACACACATCTGTTGCAGTGGCATTCAGCTCCGCCGACATTTCTCCTGTGCAGAAT
>OMLI01032607.1:0-10855 GCA_900302605.1 Rondeletia loricata | reverse complement strand
CCGGGCCGCTACCTGTGTGTGCCCCTGCCCACACACACACGCACACACACACACACACACACACACACACACACACACACACACACACACACACACACACACACACACACACACACACACACAACTTGAATGAGTCTTGTTGTCATACAGAATGCACACATTGTGAAAACACATTTATCAGTGTGGATATATTTACTATTTCCACACAATTGACCGATATCTCCGATTGATATGTTCTATATCAAGAGCAAATCAAGACTTAGGCTTCAGCCCGCACACAGAGTATGTCCATCATCTTCATGTTTATTGCTGAGGGCTGAATAGTAACAATGTTCATGTAATACTGTAACAGTGGCCTGCTCTGTCTGAACAAACAGCCATTGTGCAAGCTCAGTGGAGGGACAGGCTAGTCCCACCCGTCCATCCACACCACCGCACTGTTTGTATAATTAGGCTGGCACATACAGTATTCCAACTCTACAGCCCACCAGGTTCATCTCTATACAGTGGAACTCTGATACAGAGCAAAGCACAAGACACACAACAAAACATTTTAGCAAGCCTACCTTATTCTACATAGCCTAACCTACCCGGCATCATACAAGGAAAACTTCCAAGAAAACCTTATTAGGGGGAAAAAAATGTTTAATGGAAGAAACCTTGGGCGGGCAAAGAGGGATCCTCCACCGGGACGGCTGAGCGTGCAATAGGTGCCGGGACAAACAGTGGAATGGACAGTAACATAAACAATCACAATGACATAAGAAAAACAGATGAGGCAGAGAGAGGCGAAAGAGGCAAGTCCTGCCTGTCCATGTTCCAAAATACCTGTTTATCCCCAAAATCTCCCCATGAGAGATCCTGCGCTTCCCATCAACTCGGCCAGTTGCACAGTGTTTACCTCTGAGACCTATACACACAGCACTCTCCCTCCTCCATAACCTTCCCCGCTTCCTTTTTCTCATCATTCATCCCTCTTTCTGGCCCTGAACACTGCCCATGTAAGGCAGCGAGCGTCCCCAGGCACGTCCAGATCCCTGAGAAGGGGAGAGCAAGTGGACCTCACTTCTGCGGGGTGCCTGGCCTTTTAAGGAGAACCAGGCTGCCCAACCTCTCTCCTTAGTGTCCATGTTGTAGACACCTCGTACATCATCCATAGGCCTGCTGCTCCAAGTCCAACAACTGAGTCACACTCCCAGGTTTGTCATATAATCTCAACTTGCCTTGCAGCAATCACAATATTGTCACACATTTTTAAAAATGTTTACCTTTTTTTCCATTTCCATTTCTATTTGATACTCTGCTGATTGCATGTTCCCTATTTTCAGGAAGATAGGCCTAGATCTTTATATAAAAGTGAAATATTGGGTGGCTGAGGTGAAGAGTGATGATGGGATGTTTTTAATCTTATTTTAATTATTCTGTGCATTTGCCCTTTAGTGTACTGTTCTTTTTTAAATGTATTGTTCACTTTTGTCTTATTGCTCACATTTGTAAAGCACCTTACCTCTGTTCTGACTCGTGCTCTATAAATAAATAAAGACCATTATTATCTTATGATATGACAAAGATGCAGTCCAATACAAGTTGTTACGTTCTCAGGTAGAGAAAAGCAGCTTATTTGAGGCTTGCACACTTCTCGGACCCAACAACAGCCATGCTTGCCTTTAAAAGACTTGAACAGACGCCACACTCACCTTGCCCGAGTAGAGCTGGACCAGGCGCTCGTCGATCCACTTCTCCACGTCCAGGCGCCTCTGCAGCTCTTTCCTGTTGTACTTCACGGTGACCCGGGCTTGTCTCTTCTGGATATTACACCCGTGATCCTCAAACGATCCGAAATCTGGTGAATGAACTTCATCATCTTCCTCAGGCGTCGTGCCTGTCCGGTCGGCTGCCATGTCTGGTCTGGACTGGTCTGACTGGTTTCTCTCTGCAGCTGGAGAGGAGCGCTGGGAGGCGACGACCACAGAGGAGCCTTGACAGGGCAGCAAGATGTATGAGATAGTCTGTTTTTTTCCTTCTGGGGTTTATTTACAGCGTGTCTGCAGCTCCTGGTAAAGTCTTACAATGCCTTATATCATCATAACTCAAGGCCTGAGTAAAGACTGATGGCTGAAGAAGACATTGTTATTTGTATTAAATATTAGATGGCCAAACTATCAGCAGGAACATTGGTCCTGCTGATAGGTCTTTTTTTTATTTTTATCTTTGTTCTTTATTATTATATATTATCTATATTACTTATTTTTTAAAGTATTATTATAATAAAACCTGAAGTGCCATACCTTGCCATACTCAGTTGGCAACCACGATTTATTCAGTTTTAGAGGCCTAAAAAATTAGTTTTCCCCATATATTCTGATAGGTCGAATTGTTTTCATTTTCACGGTATGAGTGGTGATTTTCGGCTAACTCATTAATATTTAAATTAGTTGATATGCGGTCACAGGTGTGCGTTTATTGGGTATTTTGTAGCGGCTTCTGACGTGTATCAGCCAATCAGAGCTGAGGACACTAGAGCGGCTAACTGTTATTAGGGCTGCACTCAAACTATATGAAGAATCAATCATAATCTAAATAAGAAGCCATACAAACACAACAGTGCATACCCTTACAAAAATAACTATAGTAAACCTCTAATAAATTTTAGAAGGATACTATAGGCTACAAATAGATCAAAATCATAACACTATAGGCCTATATAATATCCTATAGGAATATTATAGGAATATTGGATGTCAGTTATAACTACCTATCCCATCCTAAATGTATCCAGAATCACATCAAAGCAAATATTTTATTCCACATCACAATCACTTACAACATGATGAAATCAAGTATGAGTGAAAATGTGTAACAAAACACAAACTTTGGCATGAACATAAAATGGCACAATACAATTAGCAGAAATAGCAATGTGATCAGTAGGATATATATTACAGTAATGGTTGACTCCATAAGAAACCAAATGTTCTTATATCCCCTGCCCTGGAGATCTTTGGGATATTTCACACAGACAAGTTATCCACATAGAACATCAAGCACGGGTCTTCATTCAGCATCATATAAATATATATCTCAATTTGTGACAATCAAAGTGAAGTCATAAACATAAATTTTCAAATAAATAAATAATATAAACAATAGAAATGATGGTACATTCAAATAATAAGGAAATAATGGCCAAAGGAAGATTGAAAAGCAAAAGAAAAAATGTGTCCAAAAAATGATTAAACAAAGTAAACATATCAAAGACAATAACGCTCTAAAACGTGGCATGGACGGGTTTTCCCAAGGTAATCAGAGTATTGCGACTTCTTGTATTTGGTATGTGTTGTAGGTCCTATGAAAAGTGGATCATATGGTATTATTTGTCTCTTTGGGTCATTTAACTTGGAAGAGCTTCGTCCCATATACTTTTTCAATAATCTTTGTAAATTATCTTCATCAGAATAGTTCATTGTTTTCAACATTTTGTTTCTTATGTGTAAATGTTTAACAGTACAGTAATCTTCAGCATGAGCACAGTGGTTTCTGACTCATGAATTTTCTCCTCTCTTTCATTGTTCATGAAGAGAGAGGAAAAACAAGTGCTAATATTCTCATCCACTTTTCCTACGTGGATGTCCCTGTTTCCCCTCTGGACTCGGAGCCGTTTCATCTCAGCCCCACCGCAGAGCCCAGGCCGGCCTCCTCCCTCCACATAAAGTCCTGGAGCTCCCCTCTGGCCAGGCTGCTCTCCGCAGGATTGTGCCTGTACCCAGATCTGCCGTCTGGGTTGAGAGAGAGGCTGAGGCGAGCCGTGCTGTTGCTGATCTTGAACAGGCCATTAGGCCCTAGGAAAGCCTCTCTCTCGCTTCCTCCCATGTTGTTGATCGTCTCCAAGTCGTTAAAAACTGCCATGTCGCTCAGCTGCTTCCTGCCCCGCAGTCGCCGCCTTCTCCTCAATATTACAATGCCCGCCACCAGAGCCAACACCAGGACGGCCAGAATGCAGGAGGCGGTGAGGGTGGCGGAGGAGGGCTGCGAGGTTTGGAGCAAAGCAGGCTTGAAGCTGGGCTGCAGCGTGAACTCGCAGCTGGGACCCATGAACCCCTTAGGGCACTGACATACAGGCCCAGTGAAGTGGGTGAAGCAGGTGCCACCGTTCTGACAAGGACGGGCACCGCAGGCATCCGAGCGCACGCTGCAGTTCTTGCCGGTGTAGCCCAGGGTGCAGGAGCAGGTGTAGTCATTCACACCGTCTTGGCAGGTCCCGGCGTTCTGGCAGGGGCCCGAGGCACAGTCATCAATGTTGACCTGACAGTTGGCACCGGTGAAGCCTGGCTGACAGCGACACAAAACACTCTGGCCCAGGTCCAGACACACCCCACCTGCAGGAGGGAGAAAATACACAGCTCTGTTTAGCATCCTGCAGATCAGGGAAGACCATTCGGTGTGTTTAAAGAGGGGGTGTTAATGGGATTACATTTAACACTGTGTCAGGGTTGTCAGGAAGCGCTGTGGCAAACCGTTTCGAGTGCATAGGTGCAGTGCCATGGAGGCTAAATGAAGTTTACGGTTCAAACAGAAATTCTAATTTGTTTCAATATGGGGGGAAATGTAAAGTGAGAAACTAAGGTCCAAAGTTAAGTTTAACCCAAGGTGTGTGAGCCTCAGTGTACTGTAACTGGGGGACCTGAGTAACTGTTTGGCTCTTGCGTCTGGCTTGGTGGATGGATATGCCCTCGCCGAATGCTCCTACAACCTTGCCAGAACCAAATGATCAGTGTTGTAGTGACACAAGCTCATGCTAGGATGTTATACTTAGTATGCAAGAGGGTAAACTATGAAACTCTACCTTCCATGTAATGGAAAGTGATGGTGAAATTGTGGTGTTCTGCATATTTTTCTAAACATGTAGATTGTAAAATATCTGCAGTATGGTTAGCATACAGTAGATACTATAATATATTCTGTATGCTGTATGAACATGTGGTCATGACCAGAGGGGGGGAGTGCTGCATTCAGAGGTATGGGCAATGGGGGTCTGACCTCTGCATGGTGTTTTTCCCCAACAATACCAGCAGGGGGAGCCAACTGAGGATAGATCCTATTAGATTTATTCCCCTTTGGCCAGCCCATTTTAGGAATTTGGATGATAACATATTTAATATAATAAAAATTGTCAATATCCTCTACATGTTGCTCCATATATTACCATAAACCACAAAAAGAATGTTTATGGTAATACCTATTCACTAAACAAAGATCATATCCAGCCAAGAAACTGCTGGTTTGCACTTCGACCACAGGATGTCACCAGTGGCGAGGCCCATCCTACTCACCATTGAGACAAGGGCTGTTGCTGCAGCGGTCCAGCTTCTTCTCACAGTTGGAGCCGGTGTAGCTGGGCGGGCAGCGGCAGGTATAGCCTCCGGTCAGCATCTCCATACAGGTGCCACCATTGAAGCAGGGACCGTCAGCGCACGTCATGGCAATGATCTCACAGTTCTTACCGTAGAAACCCTGCGGGCAGGTGCATGAGTAGTCGTTCTCCAGGTCCTACAGGGGGAGACAGTCAAGAGACACCTTCACATTAAGGAAGGAATAGCCACATGAAGTCTCAAAGTAGTTATCTTTATAAGTGCAAAGTCTGAGAATGACTGTGGGGTTTGATATTGAGGTTGGCTGTCAGTCTGACCTTTTTTCTGCACTTAGACAATGACAGCCTAATGGTAATCAAACTATAACAGTCATAGGCTACTGCTTAAACATTAAAGAATGGGACAAGATAAAGAGAGAGAGCAAGATGACACTTTGCAGAGTAAGGAAACGTAACCTGACACTAAAGTATTAATCTCTGATTATGTCAGATAATTATGATCTAGGAGTTGCGATGTTCGTTTTTGAGAGAGATGAGCGTATTCTCCTTCTGTGTAACATGTTGTCCCCTAAGAGAACGTTCTCTAAAACCAACTGTTAAAGATGCTATGTGTAGCATTTTGTGTTTCTCAATAGTAAGACTACATTTCCCATGAACCCTGTTGTTTTGAAGAGCAAGAAGAAGGATAAGAGCCAATAACAGCCTTTGATAACAGCCAATATGCATTCAGAGAGGAGAGAGCTAGTTGAAATTATGCAGTTAGGATCGTGGAACTGGAAAAAAATATTGGTTAATAATGGTTCCTGTTTTGGTTCCTGTTTTGTGCCGTAAAGCAATCCAGCAGATAAAAAAATGCTAATGTAAAATGCAGTTTAGAGGCTGGTAGATGCTCCCAATCCTCAACGATGGTCTTGTTTGTTTACGGTAATTATACTAATGTTAATGTGGTAATGGCTTATTGACGATAAAATGCTACATATAGCACCTTTAAAATAATTGATTATACTGTATAGGCTACTCACATTGCAGCTGCCTCCATTCT
The DNA here is from genome assembly GCA_900302605.1 of Rondeletia loricata. Lineage (NCBI taxonomy): Eukaryota > Metazoa > Chordata > Actinopteri > Beryciformes > Rondeletiidae > Rondeletia > Rondeletia loricata. The sequence goes on along the minus strand of OMLI01032607.1, from coordinate 4,445 downwards.
TGCAGGGGTTGCTGTCGCACTCGTTGGTTTCCAGCTCACAGTTGGTGCCTCCGTAGCCGGGCCGGCAGGTGCAGGTGTAGCTGCCCTGGCCCGTGTTGGTGCAGGTCGCACCGTTGGTACAGGGCCGGTGGTTGGTGCAGTAGTTGAGGTCCTGGTCACAGAAGAGGCCCCCCCAGCCCTCCTGACAGTTGCACTGCCACGGCTGGCCACATGTCCCATGGAGGCAGCCTGGGTAGCGGACGCATTCTTTGCAGGAGGGGCCCTGCCAGCCCATACGACACGTACAGCCCCCCGGGGCCTCACAGTAGCCGTGCCTCTCGCTGCAGTCCGCCGAGCAGATGGCTGGAGAGGAGAGGGAGGGGAGGGTGTGTGATTACAATGGGCACGCCTTCTCATTCATCTCACACACACACACATGTACAGAGCACCCTGTCTGACCCCAGCCCTGTTTCAGACTTCACTGTTTGTTAAGTATAAGCCAAGCAGCTGGTAGGCACACCGCCGGAGACAAATGCTTTCTTTTTATCTCCTCCCCACTACACACACACACAATTTCACTCAGAAGTGCAAACAACACGCACACATACACACCCAGACCACCTTGAAAAATGTGTCTGTCTAACGGGGGTCATGGCTCTTTCTTTCATTGTAACAGAGAACAAAAGGCAGATGGAGCACCACAGCCCTTCTCGCTATATGGAGTGAAACACAACGCTACAGGATGTCTCCCAGATAAAGGAAATACTCCATGTGCTCTGAAAAGATCCCTGTCCAATGTTTACCGCATCTGCTTAAGAGTATGCTAAAAAACACTTTCACCCTGCCTTGACTAACTTTGAGCTGAATACAGTTCTTGGGAGGGAAAAAGGTTTTATTGATCTCATCTTGCAAATAATGTGTCCTTTGAGGCTGCTGTTTTGTAATTTCACTTCAAGTGCAACCGTCTTTATTTGTTTCTACCCAAAGTGTAATATTTCATTACTCGCTCAGGTGTATTTTGATGTGGTGTTTTGTCAAATTTGCTTTACACTAGTTACTGCAAGAGAGTCACTGATAGAGACTCCTAAAGAAGCTGCATTAGTAGCTGGATCAATCTGCCTGGACCAGCAATGAACAAAGTATTATCATTATCTCCCTTATGAAAAATAGTATTATGATTCATTTTAGAAGGATTATAATATACAAATATCACATATTCCCTACAGGAATTATATGAATAGTAAAGTGACACCACAGGAGAATACAAACAATACCATGAAGTATGACAAGGTCACTATAAACTCAGTGATTTTCCCTTGGGGCTTATGTAAACACACTAATGTGATGGCTATTGATCCCTGCAGGGAAACTCTCTTTTCTCTTGCCCCCCTCCACAGGGAGATCAGAGCTACGGTCAGCTACAGCAGCAGCACCCCTGGGAGCTGGTATAGGGCGTCAGTGCCTTGCTCAAGGACACTTCGGCAGTCACCAAGTGTCCACTTACGCTCAGAGCAGTAGTTGCCCTTCCAGCCCTCCAGACAGATGCGGTTGCCCTCCTCGTCGCAGGTGTAGTGGCCCAGCGTGTCGTCTCTCGGCCTGCAGTATTCAGCGCAGCCATCGCCAAAGTAGTACTCGTCGCAGAAGACATGGTAGGAGTAGCGCAACTCGCTCTGCTCGCCAAAATGCACGTCCTGGGACCAGTCCTCCCCGATGGCAAGTCTCCTTCTGGTCGCCAGACGGCTCACGAGGTTGTTTTGGTTGTCTGCGGAGGGAAATGCAGTTTATTAATCGGTTGATCTTGCAAGGAAGCTGATGCGTAAAAGCTTTAAGTGCGTGTTGGGCGTCATGGCAAGGTACGGACACTCGCCATACCTTGGCCTCAATGAGTCCAAATTTGATATTGTAGTTGTTTTTTTATCATGATAATACAGAGCAGACATCAAACAACATCGCTAGAAATGTACTTGGAAGTCATATCGTTTAAAAAAACCTGCGTCGAATAATTTATCACATTGACCAAATAATACCATGGCAGGCATCAGTCTTGGCCCCACTTGTCCCCAGCAATACAGTCGATATAAGCGGGTTTTGGATGTTTTGGTGACAAATGATATCAGATGCAGGGACTAGTTTAGGGTTTAGTCATGTGACGCTCCCGGTCCATATAGGAAATAACCTACCTGTGTATTCAGTCGGAGATTCAGCGTTCCAGGCTTCAATGATCAACGAGAATGTTCCCTAAAACAGAAAAAAAAGGCGCATTCAGTACTTGGAAAGGGAAATCCCAATAAGACTGACTGTCTGAGTAACTTTATGTGCACTTATGTGACCAGTGTTACATAAAAAAGGTAAATTATGACCTGCAGTCAGTGATCATGAGCAAACACCAACATAAACAAATATCAATCATATTTTCAGAAGAGCGATGATTTATGTTGTTTCTTATATCACTTCATAGTTTGATAATCTACGTTGATGTGTACTAGGAATTTATCTCATTTATTTCAGACTAAAATTGTAAACTCTATTCCGCAACTAAGAAGGTGGGTTAACTGAGTTTAGTTGGGTTTACCCTCCACTATATTCCTACATGCAACTATATGATAATGTCCATTTACCGGCCACTTGAAGTGGAAAGGCACCCTGATGGGAGCGCTGCTAGAAATTGAGGTGTGATCGGCCCTGATGACGTTGGTGTGTCCGGTCCCGAAGGTGCAGGGTGGCTCTGCCGAGATCACATCCTCTGGGTGTTTCAGGCAAATTCGGAAAAATATATGGCAATCCCTGTGTCGTCTGCAGATGCGTTGCGCCGTGTGAAATGAATGGATTTTCAACTCGAACACACCAGAGGACAATACCTGCAATGACAGATAAATAAGTTGGTATTAGACGCGCTGTGCGTAAAGACACTCTGAGGATGATATGTTTTAGCCCAAAACACCCAAGGCTACCTACCACTTGTACTAAGGCCAGAGCCAACAGGTATCTCAGATGTAGATGCGCCATTTCTTCCCAAAATTTGCTTCCCAGTTCTAGGTGGCTGTATGCATTCGTTGTATCCGATAATATTTCCAAAAGATGCTCAGGAAAACTTGTAGGGAAAAAAAGAAACCTTTAAAACACAACTTTCATCGCTGAGAGCTGTATGAGCGTAGTAAGGTCCAAGGGGTGTTCAGTAAGTCCTTGTCTTATCCTTATACTCTTATCTTCTATCCTAGCTGGTGCTTCACTTGTTTAGGTTCTGGTGCGTAAAGGCGCAGAGTGGTTTTATACCTTCTGATGCTCCGCGTCACATGGAGAGAGGAGGAGCCGGAACAGACCTCAGGGGACCATCCAGGGGACATGAGGGACATGTGTGGGGAATTGGACAGCCTACATTACATCTGGGCAAAGTTGAAAAGTATGCAAGGAATAAAACTGGCGCAAGGAAGATATGTTTAGCTTGATTTTTTAATGATAAAACCTATTATTGTATTATTGTTATTATTGATTATTGTAACTCTCTTTTTACCTGTTTGAATGAAACCTCTGTAGGCCGCCTGCAAATGATCCAGAATGCTGCTGCGAGGCTTTTAACTAAAAGCAATAAGAGAGAACACATCACCCCGATTTTATCATCCCTTCACTGGCTCCCAGTAAAATTTCGTATTGATTTTAAAGTTTTGGTTTTTACTTTTAAGGCCCTTCATCACCCCAGTACATCTATGATCTTCTCCTTCGTCGCACATCCACTCGGGCCCTAAGGTCCTCTGATCAGAGATTACTGGTGTTTTTTATCTGTGAAAGGTGCTATAGAAATAACATTATTATTATTATTATCATTAATAATAATATTATTATTAATATTTAACCGTTAAGTTTAGCCTATTAAAGAGAAGGCGTTAATATCATCAAAGGAATAAATAAATTATGTGCAGGCATAAAAGCAAACTACAGATCCAAATTAATTAAGCTACTCAGTGATGTAAGTAAAGACATTATTTACCATAACGAGCAACGTGGAGGAGGAGATTTCCTCCATTGACTGCAGTAAAAATGAAACATAATTAACTTCCAAGAAATGATGAGGTGATTTAGAGATTCCAAGTTTTTGAAAATGCAGTAAGTCTGTAACGTGTCAAACAATGAGTGTGTATCACGACAATTGTTTATTGGACCAAGGCTGCATTTCATCAGACCTGTAATGGATAACAACAACAACAACTTCAACTACATTTTCGCGGCTATATCATTGTTTAGAGTGTTTTTTTGTTTGGAGTAGGCCTATATAGGCTAAACACGGATCAGAAGGAAGCGGGGAAGAATACCATAGCCTTTCTTTCTTTGGAGCCAACATTATAATTGCTCTGACGCGTGTGAGGTGACAAAGAGTGGGCAGCTTCCAGATAAGACCTTTTCATTGTGCGCCTCGGCTATTCAAGCCTCTTCTGTTGTGGTCTTGAGCCCGGGGAGGGGAGGTGGAGGTG
>OMLI01032604.1:0-16184 GCA_900302605.1 Rondeletia loricata | reverse complement strand
AGAAGTGGAGAAACATGGTTCCAGAGGTGGGTGTTTTACAGCTCACCATCTCTGGGCAAGTTACTGTTTCTTAAAGCAAGAGGATCTTCGGCCAAGGCTTTGACTAGTACATCAGTTCTCTACCTGAAATCAATCTGAGCGAATAGTTCTTCTCTTTTTCAGAACCAGCAAAGGTTTCTCTTTCAGAGGAAGGGTTGGAGGTATCCAAAGGACGTCCGGACGGCTGAGATGAAACAGCATAGGTAGACCAAACAAGGTCCTCCGAGGTCCGGGCACCAGGATCTGTAGGGATAAGAAACCCCGTCAAGACTTAAAAGTGGGAAAAATAATGTCTGTGTCGTTTTAAAGTCATGTAGCCACATTCCTACCTGGGTTCCCTGTGCTTTGGATGAGATGGATAACTTCTTGAGATACATTAGTTGAATCCATTTTCATACACGTCTGCTTTCTTCAGTGTTATTGGAGAAATGAAGACGTTAACAAGTCTGTCTACAGTGCACCAAAACGGAATTATTGTTTTGGTAACTATGGTGATGATGCACTCAGAATGCATTTGTGATGTTTCAAAATTCTGTGCATTAACCGATTTGGAGGGATTTTGTATTGGGAAAAAAACAAAACAAAACAAAAATTAGCTCTCCTCCACAGGGAGGTCAAAGGTCAGGGGCTTGAACACTGGGTGAAAGACTTCTTTTTACTCACTACACCACCCTGCTGCCCCACTTCTTGAGTGTGGAAGTGACTGTCCACCAGTTTGCTGCTTTCCATGTGGAAGAGACGTCTTGAATTCTGTTTTGAGTGAGATGTTCATAGGTTGCAAGAGTTATTTTAGGGGGTTTAGGGTGCTATTGTTGCCCTCACAAGTCTTACTTTCATATCTTGCCCACATACATTAATCTGTAAAGGGGATGGACTGCACAAGTATTGTAGCCTGGTAATCATGAGCTGTTGAGTTGTTTCAAAATTCATGACGCTATGTTTTCTTGGTTTGGCCTATGGGCCATTATGCCAATGTAGAAACTAAGCTTAAGAAAGAATGTTGCCTGAATAGAGTAGAGTAGAGACTAGAGAGTACTTTATTGATCTCCGAGGGGGAAACCAGGCATTACAGCAGCATCACAACACAATAACAAAATAAAGTGACAATAAATAGAATAGGCAAAGGGGCAAGGAACATCTGTCTGATAAGTACTGTTCAACAGACAGGGATTAATCTTATTCTTAACAAGATAAGTACATCTAGAAAATTGATTTTGAAATTTTAAAGTTGAATATATATTTGCGTTTTTAAAATTTGACCACCAGATGTCACCATTGCTCTCTGCCATTCTTTTCTGTGGGGGAAAAAAGAATATAAAAACGTTGAATACATCCGCACATCTCCTGTAGTACCTGGACATTAAAAAATTGGACAGGGGTGTCAATTCACTAAATCCTTCATCCAATACTATTTGCCACGAAAACTTCCAAACCCGCTTATATTGAATAAATGTCTGGGGACAAAGTGGAGTGTTGACTGATGACTGACAAGATGTCATCATTGTGTCAGTGTAATGACTAATAGCCCTAGGACATCAAACTATCCTGCAGTGAGGGAACACTGGCCTTGGATGGTTCTCTGATGTGATTGATCTGCGCTCTCTAATTTAATGATGAAAGCAAACAGTTAAGTTAAGTCCAAGCGGAGTCTTTGGCTGGCGACAACAAAACATGACGTCACTCTACATCCACTCAGCCGCAGAGGCTGCTGGGAGAATCTTTTTGGAGACATTTTGGCTTTAAAGGGGCTGAGCTAGCCGTCAGTCCTAGCTCCCGGTAAGTGTTAGATTTACACTAATATATTAACATTTGAAGCCTATACCTGACAGTGTCATTACCAAGTAGTGTCAAGATAAGTTGCCACTTATGGACGTTATCGGGGTGTCGGGTTGAACGGTGGGAGCTCGGAGCAAATAGGGAGTGGTGATGCTAGCTCGTTAGCTGAAGCTAGCTCGTCGCTGACGGGACCGCAGAAACAGACCAACGAGCAAAAGCGTCTTCTTCGTGCTTTTCGGAGGAGATGCTGTAGATTATTGAGTCCTCTTCCAGAAAAATCTCGTAGTAATTCTGATTGAGTCTCGGAAATCTGATGGAAATAGTCATAATATAATGAAATTGTACTCGCACGTACAATTTCATTATATTATGAGATATATGTATCATATATATATATACTGATAATATGTATCGGTGACGATCAGTATTCTCAGATCACCTGATCTGTTGTTTCATCCTTTCAGCGGAGGTAAACATGTTCACCTTTTGAAGTCGCCCTTTCTATGTTGCATGCATGCAGAGGTGGTGCAGAGTCATTCACATTCATCACGTTATCAAATCTGTCTTGTATTGTCTTTCTGGATTTCACTTGAAATGTATCGTCATTTATGATATTCATTGTAGGAGGTTGTCCAGTTCAGAGAGAGCAGTTCTTTCATACTTTCTATTTAATTGTCTTTATTTTAGAGAGATGCTCTACTTGATATCTCCCCTTGCATCAGTTACCACACATAGGCAGGCCTATTCAGCCAGCCATACATGGGAAAACAACCCTCTAGCACAGGGCTATTCAACCGTGTGCCATGGAGGGCCGAGAGTCTGCAGGTTTTCGTTCCAACCAAAGATTTCACTGATTAGTTCCTCCTCTCTGGTTGAAGGTGTGTTAATCGGTGAAATCACCTGCTGTAATCTTTGGTTGGAACGAAAACCTGCATACTCTCGGCCCCCATGGGACATGGTTGAATAGCCCTGCTCTAGCAGCCGGTTCCACTGGGGGTGATGGATGATTTTCGACAGTCGGTGTCATTGGCACTTCCCTCCTAGTTGTCTCATGTCCTGCCACACCCTCCTTGTTGGCTGGCGCTCCATTGTGTCCGGTACGGCCAGTGAGTAGGGTTGCTGTGTGTGCAGGAAACAGAGGAAGATGAAATGATCTGGTGGTGTTCAGCTTCATCAAGTGGACAGGAAATGCATCTCTAGGGAGATGGCACAGAGGACTTGGGTTCAGCCACTAGGCTTGTTGATGCACTGCAGTCTGTCTTTCTACATTTCCTAAATATATAGTCTATATAGTCTAGGATTTTGTCATTGTAATAACAATATGCACAGCACCCTTTGTCAAGAAAGGTCTATGCCCAGAGTCAGTGCCATGTTCTGCACTTGCTCATTAATAATGAATCAATTTAGTTTAGTTTTTTAATGAATTTTCCCAGAAGCAGTTTTCAGTTCTGGCAAATTCAATGGCCAAGGGATCATTTTAGTTTAGAGTTTTGTTTTTGGTAAGGTGGTTGGAGAAATATTTTAACTACCAAGTTAGACGCCCACAATGGGATTAAGCCTTGGGCTTTATTGTTGTTGTGTGTTAGCACTGGGGTTGGGCAAATCATTTTGTTGTACCTGTACCTGTACATGTGTATAATGACAATAAAATGAATCTAATCTAATCTAATCTAACTTGAAATTAAAAGCAAGCCTTAGCAACTGCAAAGAAAAAATTGCAACTATCTGAATTCATGAAAAACCGTCTCTGTTCTGCCCTAAAGGCAGAGAGCTGCAGTGTGCTATTGCACTTGGCAGTAGCAAGTGCACAGCTATGCCAGTTCATGGTAACTCAGTTCATCCCCTCTCTTCTGAGATCACAGTGGACTTGGGGATGATTATGTGTGATGATGGTAGGGTGGGATTAGGAGAAATGAGTTTTCAGTGCTGATCATAACAAAAATACTTTTGGTGACTGAGTGATGATGGTGTTGGCCAAAGGGGAGATATGATGTAATGCGAGGGTCAAGGGCTGGAGATGGACTCTTATGAAGAGTGGGGCTCTGGCAGCCAGGAGGGGACAGGTTGGGATGGCAGAGGGAGGTTCCTGGTTTCCACTGCGAACCACACACTGCTCAGAGGGGAATGAACCAGTGAATGCTGAGTCCACCAAGTTGTCTCCTAAACAATGGCCTTCATAACATTGCTTCTCCTCTCTCATCACTGGTCTGTATCGGCTTGTGGGATAGGGTTGCAATGTTTAACGTTGATTGCTGCAATATTATGGTATAACCTTTGAACTCCTTTTAAACTTGAGTCATCTTACTTGTCCATAAACTTCACTTCCTGATCTATCTCACCAAAACAATGGCAAATTTAGACTCGGCTGTTCAATTGTTTTGAAGTAAAAAATTAACCATAAGCTGGATTTTCATGTTATTCCTCCTATGATCTTGGACAGTCAAGGTGTGAAGAAGTCTCTGCTGACGCTAAAGCTGCTAACAACTGACTTTGTGGACATAGTGCACACAGGTGATTTTCTTGTGTACATTTTCTGGTTCAGACCTGTCAGCGCTATTATGAATTCAAGCTCATTTGTGTGTAAAACATGAAACAAGTATTCTATGACAAACAAACTGAGCCTCCTATATAATGTCAATGCATGCAGCAGCTCCAGTAAGTATTTATTGATGGCAACACAGTCTAGGTTCTCTGGGTTCTAGCTTTGGGAGTGAGTTGTCCACAAATATTGATTCAAGTGCTCGAGATCACAGGAATAAATTATTTCTGTTTTAGGAGGGATTTTCCCTTTTAAAAAGCCCATACAGCAGGGCTGACATTGTCACTGTAGTCTAGTGTTTACCCACAGGTCGGTGTTTGACTTGTGATTGGCTTAGGCAAATTCCAACCCATATTTTCTCACTTTATCATGTTATCACAAACTGGCTAGTGCTGACTGCACTGCCGTCAAACCATGAAGGTCACCCTAGAGTTTTTCTGTATGACATGATGTGTACCTAGCCTTGTATGATGGCCATCGCCTGATGTATAACCTGTGAGGATAAGGGGTCAGGGAATGTTTGCAAGTCAATGGAACATAATAACACAAAACTCAGGGTTTTTAACCTTACACAATGTTTTGCGCACACAGCCTTGGCGGCATGTGAAAACTCCTTTTGAGCTTGCAGATAGTCTCATTATGCCTATTCCTTTGTGTCTGATGACTAGAGAAGCAGTGTCTAGATCAGGATGGCTCCCTCCCCCCATCTGACCTGCTCCTCTGCTCTCCTCTGCTCTCCTCCTGCTGTGGGCGGGGCTGCTCCCTGTTGGGCGCCCTGAGCTGATGTCGCCTGTTCCGACGGAGCAGTGGGAAGGTCACCATCCTGCAGGCAGCTCCCGTCCTCCTCTCCTTTACATTGGCACTTATCACACTCACTCCTGTCCTGTTTCATTGCCTCTGTCTCATTCTAAAGATTTAGGCTTTTTATTATTTTCATTTTAAGGAGTGTCTTTGGATTAGCAAAGCCATTTTATGATGCACTTTGCTGGGGTGTAGCGCGATTGCTGGAGGAGGAGTCATTATTTCATCAGCTTTTCTTCACGCCAAACTATGAGGCTATGATCTGCCACTGAAACTGAGGTTAGTTTTCTGGTCCAGCAAGCCGTAGTAGTTGGAAACATGGCTAGCGTGAATGATAGATGGCATTGAGTGGGTTTGCTTAGGGATGTAAGCCATTCTCATATTGGACTCTTGAGTCTAATTTGCCCCTCTTATTCCTATTTTGACAATTGTTCCGGATGTGATTTTTCATGGATAGGAACATGACCATTTTGCTTAGAATACCAGGAACATTTTTTTTCTTCCTAATTGTCTTTATTTGTATAAGGATGACCGTATTAATACACCCTAATGGCTCTAGATTGCAACTTAATTCTGATAAGCTACATTTTGCTCCATCTGTTGCAAAGTACCAAATGAGAGGCATATTCATCTGTTATGCACCACTCCTTATCTATGTTGTGTATGTATTAACTTGGTAGGTCAAATGGTTACAGGCTCGTCTAGGCGTAGAGATTTATTTTAAATGGTTTCCTCTTGTTGACCTGCTATTTGCTGTTTGCTCATGTTAACAAGTGAGCCAGCCACATTACTTGTTTGCTAGCTAGCTCGCTGCTACTTAAGTTAGGCTAATACTTGATCCTGGTCACCCCTGCACCTGATTGAGGACATTTAGATGAAAGCCTAAACCTGGCAAATGTGTAATATTGTATAGTGTAATATATCACTTTTATATGGTAAGTGCATATTTTTTTGTCCTTTTGATGTTGTATGTGTTATCAGCCAAAAAGCCCATATCCGCAATGAAAGAGAAATTCATAATATTCATTCCATCAAGAACTAGGGCAGGCACATAGACTGTCTGTTATTTCATTTTATTATGCTGTTGTGATGCCTTTATTTTCACCTTTGATGCTATCACTAGTTTGTTTATTTGCACATGCATTTGATGAAACACAGAAGAAAGAAATAATTAAGATTAAAGATTAATTCAAGATCAATCTTTTTCAAGAAAAACTAACAGGTCTGTTGGACTTTAAACTCTTTAAGGACTTGGAAAATATTAACTTCAGCTGTCTGAAGAAAGTTAAAGTCCTTGATGCAGGTGTTTGTGTAGCATACCAAGGCTAGGCTACCTGTTTCTCTCCTGAGTAGCATGAAAGCACTATCATAAAAATGCTAAGCCTAAGGAGCTAAAAGCTTTGGTGCCAGACCTCATCAGGAAGAAATATAAGCATCAGTGGCAAAGTTCTGTCTGTCTGAGATATTTCTATGCCAAGTTAGGGTCTTCCAATCCCCCTTTCACTCTACTTAGGGGTGGTTCTCAAACCCCCCTTTGTGTACTAGTTGTACTTTGTGTATTAACACTGTTTGTGTTGGAGCAGTTGTTTTCTAAATCCACCCTCTTACAGCTCTCAGATTAGACATTCCAAAAGCAAGTGGACTAGCTTAATATCATATTTAGTTTAAGTTCAGGCTTGTGTTTGACTGTGTATGGCATGTAATTTGAAATTTTATCTAAAACTATCACCTCTTTGACCATGCAATTGAGATTTCAGCTAACTGGAGTTGTTTGTGACATTTAATTGGCTTTCATGTAATGTAGCAAGTTTCACTATTTCCTTCAATACAGCATGGCTTTCAGTTATTTGGGCTCCGTCTTTCTTTAATGCAGCTCTTTACTTCTTGTCTGTTGACTAGTTTTACTGTGAAGTGCAGTTATGCTTTTTTCGCAACTGCTGACTGTGTAAACCGCCTGTTCATTTTCTGGTTGGCATACCTTGGATATGCGCATACCATGGCCACAGCACCCAAACATCCACAATTTTTTAAAATGTGATTAACTGGGGAGTTACTGTCTACTCATTCAGTTCACAAACTAACACTTTTTCTAGACTGTTAAGTAGGTTTATGTTTGATGATCTGAAAATTGTTGAAGTGGTTCACAAACAAAAGAATGTTGGCTACTGTTTATTTGATTGGATCTTTGTTTCAGTGGAATGGGGGGCATCTGGTGTTTGTCTGATGATAAAATGTTGAATGGGTCGCATCACTGATCTTTCGTGAAGAAGTTGGTCGCCTTGGTGAATTTGCTTTTCACTGCTGTTCTGCTGCCTCTGTCTATAATGAAAGTCGTTAAAGGAAGTTTGTATATGAAGTGCAATAAAGTACTAAATTGCAGAGGAGAGATGCTAATGTCACCTCTGGGGACCATAACTAATCTGTTCAGATATGAATCAGTCAGCACGGCTTTAGCTTTTAACAGCTTAAGCAGAGATGCTACCTGCACTACAGCAGTAAGGCAGTAGGACATGCGTAGGCCTGCACACTTGCCTTCTTCACCCTGAGGGTTTTTGCATTTATCATAAAAGCTTCTATCTCCAGAAAGTCGTCTTATTTGGAACTGAGAAAAAAAGTGGGTAACTCCCATTGAACACCATGCATTTTTTGAATTCTTCAGTGGATTTGAATAAGCGGGTTCATGAGCCCGAGGGTCATGAAGCTTTAGGGGCACATAGGGGCAATTCACGTAAAATTGCTTAAGTTGGAGGTGAGAGGTTTTTGTCAGACAGCAGTGATACACCTACCTACCCACACTCTATCCTCCTACCTACTCCATAGGGTTGGGTTACCTGACACTTCTGTTGATCACCATTGCTCTCATGCTCATCCAGAGCCTCCAGTTTATGGTGGTATACATGCTGCAAGTCATCCTGATTAGATTCAGCTCAATTCCATAGCCTGACTGAGGCCATTAGTTGACTGCAGTAGCTGTCCCCATGTGCATGCCCAGCATAACATTCTCCTGACAGAGCCCAGCTGTGATTACATGGTGTAACATGCATAACATCATGGGAGGGACAGTATCACTGGGTACTAGCAACAGACCCAGTTGGATTTGTTTTGGGTGTTTTTGCCAGTGTCGGGTATAAACCTGAGCTAAGATCCACTGAAAATCCATAAGCAAATTAAAATGTCTGGTAGAAGAGTTCTTAAGACCATGGAGCTAACAAATCTAGGTGGCCAACGTTTGTATTTATAGTCATACTCATGATGTGATGTTTTGGTGGTGTGATACCTGACCGTTTTACCCAGCAATCACTCACAGAAGATGGAAGGAAATATTTTTTTACAGCTGGGTTCATTTCAGTTCTCCAGAAATGGACATATCACTGCTCTTATTTTCTCTTCCCCCTGCCATACCATAAAGTGAATGGCTATCGGTTCCCATTGTTGGCTAGGGCTTTTATAGGTGTTTTTTCTCTCAATGGTTCTGCTTTTATCTGAACGGACAATGGCTGAAAAGAGAGTAGCAATGTGGGGAGTGGCTCACCAATAGTGTATATTTTTCTCTAGGCAGATGGTTCTCTCAGCTGGTGTTTATTACTGCAAGCCCCCCTGCATCCTTAACCCCACTTGTACTGAAATAGAGAATGCAGTACTTCACTACTGTTTGCATTGGCCGGACCACAGTTACAAGGGTAGGGCTACTTTATGCACTGACGGACATTTGCATGATGTAATCAACAGTGACGTGGCACAGTGAGTCAGATTATTTGGGGGAAAAGGCACATGTTCCATGCACGCACCAAAGGGCTACAGGTTTTGCTCAAGAATACAATATTATTGACGCTAGTTTTTGTTTTTTAAATGTGACTGGACCAACTGCTCAGCAATAATACTAAATCCTTTGTCTTGTCATCCTCTCCTTGACCATTCAGCTAGTAAGGCAGACAGCTTGGCCTCTGTCTTGTTGCTGGTATAAAGCGCTGGCACCAGAAAGCGTACATACTGCAGCATCTGTGTGCCCTCTGTTTCACTACAGGCTTGCAGCCCAACTCTCAACCAGGGCTTATTGTGTGTGCCAAATCCTGACAATCTGTCCACCAGAATACCATGTCCTTCTGGCCACCGGCCATGCATACACCAGGCATTCCTCGCATGTCATTAGGACGCATGTTACCATTCAGCCAACATGGGCAGCAGAGAAATTCGCCAGACATGCTTGGGGCATAGTCCGTTTAATGAATGTATTTTATTTAACCACCCTACTTAATGGGCTGCAAACACACATTCTGAATTTGTATAATTTGACAGCTCAAAGAGATACTGACCTATCTCACTCATGAAATTTGAATCCCTCATCTCCAGTATAGTGATAAAATGCGAGTTCATTTCCCCTTTTATGGCTGTCACGTTGCTGGTGGATCATGCTCTGATCTTATTAGCAGAGCAGAGAAATGACATGGCGTCTGACTGTCAGCATCAGGGGCGGGGCTCACAGTGTGAGAGTGATATCGCTAGACAGTGGAGAGCGGCTCCTCTCCTGTCACTCTGTAGAGACTGTCGTGGATAGTCTACAGTGTGAAGGATCACCTGAAATTCAAGATACCGTCAGTTGAAGGGAGGGGAAGTAACAAGAGACTTGTTGTGACTATTGGGGTTCAGCCAACCCAAATCCTCTGTACTCTCAGGTTCTATTTTAGTGAACACAACGGTAAACAAGCACAGCTGCATGTTTGGAAGCCTGTCATAAAAATTTCCTTTCATGTGACAGGTGCTGCTATGGCCTATCGTTACACCTTTCCACAGAATCCCATGGGTGAGTCTACTGTAACAGCCTGTTCCCATTTTTAAAATTCTTTCAGGTTTCCCTGAGCTACTTAGAATATGTCCACCATGGTGTACCCACGGGAAGAGAAGCTTGAGAAGCTGTCTCAGGAGGAGATCATCTCCAACACTAAGCTGGTGATCCAGGGCCTGGAGGCCCTGAAGAACGAGCACAACTCCATCCTCCACAGCCTACTGGAGACCATCAAGTGCCTAAAGAAGGATGAGGAGGCCAACCTGGTGCATGAGAAGTCCAACCTGCTGCGCAAGTCAGTGGAGATGATTGAACTGGGCCTGGGAGAGGCACAGGTAAGATGGGGTGGTAGTGGTATGGGGAAGGCTAAATGGGACAACGGGGAAATTACTTGAATAGGCCTATATTTGAGTTAATCTGAAATAAACCCAAACATCTGCCTTCAGATTAGCTGGCACAGGCTGAAGTACACCCGCCATTATTATTAAGCAGATGTAGTTTGGTCAAGTGGGGCCTCCGTACCTTTCGACACCACAGTAAAATGGTCGCCAGGGTGACACCTACAGGAGCAGGGTTCTTGATAAAAGCAAAAAACGAAATCTGCTATGTAAAATAGAGTGGGTTGCAACTGCAAGTATTAATATCAGGATTAGCAGAATTGATTCAGAATTGGGGTGGGGGCTTGCGATGTATATGTGTTTTGTTTTTCCCCCACCCCACCCTATGTTGTTGTGTTCTGCTTTGGATCACTGAGTGTTGCTGGTTCTTCACAGCTTCCCCATTCTATATTGAGTTTGAATGGTGACCATGATTCACTCAAAATCAGCCCCAGTTTTGTGTTCTCTTGCCTTCCCATCACGAGTCATTCCAACAACATTTTACCTCTTGGCCCGGTCCTCGCTCCAAGTCTGTAATGCTGAGCGGCCTGTCTCCCTCCCAGGTGATGATGGCCCTGTCCAACCACCTGAACGCGGTGGAGTCGGAGAAGCAGAAGCTGCGTGCCCAGGTGAGGAGGCTTTGCCAGGAGAACCAGTGGCTGCGGGACGAGCTGGCCAACACCCAGCAGAAGCTTCAGAAGAGCGAACAGAGCGTGGCCCAGCTGGAGGAGGAGAAGAAGCACCTGGAGTTCATGAACCAGCTCAAGAAATACGACGAGGATGTCTCGCCCACCGTGAGTACTTTCTGAAACACTTTGAGTAAGCTCGATATAAACACCCACGCCCCTTAGTGGGGGGGATATGAGCACGAACGTTGCTACATTTAGATTTTTGGGGTTCATTTTCTTCTTTTGAGATTAATATTAAATGGTGACTAATATATATTTTTGTGTGAGATTGCGTTGATACATTTTGAGGTATTTCATTTCTGCGAGAGTGCTTTTTTATTTATAGTGCTTAGATTGTAGGTCCTCACTGTAACAGGATTCTTTAAAATATGTTAGGTGGTCATTTTTCTTACTCTGCTCACAGAAACGCATTATGTTCAATTGATTGGTTTCAGTTTTCATTCATTATTTAGCCTCTGCATCGAAATGGAAATGGCTTGTCAGTTATCATAGGCAGAATGTGATAGAATAACTGCTGTATATTAGAAAATGCTAATGCAGCTCCTGTGCTATGAACCCGCTTGGAGTGTTTCTGTTTTGCTGAATGTTGTGTTTGCCTTGATTTACTGACTTGACTCGGAAGGACAGCAAACTGGAGAGGAAATCCAGGAATCCAGAAATGGAAGATTAACATAGCTGTTGTTTGTGCTGGGAAGGGGAAATGACCTGCATGGTCTTCCAGGAATGAGCCTGCTGGTCGGATCATCATTGATCTGGTGATGGGGATGAATCCTTGCATTTTCTGACCTTATCCTTAGTCACAAAAAGAGGCTTTAATAGCCTACATCCACTGACTGCTTAACTTAGCAGGAACCAACCCAGCCAATAGCCTTAGAGATCATAGTGCTTGCTCTGGAAGCAGCTTTTCCATTTTTCGAAGAGGCTGCCCCGTTAAGAAAATCTTTTAATAAATATGGATGGGTCCAGTTTACCCTTAGCTACCTTAGGGCAAATGTATCTTATCAAGGCGAAATCATAAGTTCATGTTAAAATGAATTTCTCATGTAGAGCGTTGATGATGTTGAAATGGTCTAATACTCCCAACTGCTTATATCTAAAAACTGGTATTCTCTCATGAATGTAGCTGTTGAGATAATTAGATTGACGTGCTCGTCATGCTTCATTTCAGGTTGAGCATTGTTGGTACCTTGCATGGCTACCTCCGCCAATGGTGTGTGAATGGGTGAATGTGAGGCAACATTGTAAAGCGCTTTGGATAGCTTAATAGCTGATAAAAGCGCTATATAAATGCAGTCCATTTACCATTCATTTCCAGCTCTGGTCTCTGCGGTTGCCATTACCATTGATTGTTTATTTCACATATCTGATGTGGATGTCTCCTGGTGTGTTGTCCGTGGTTCCTGTTGTCTGTTAGAGGGTCTAATGGGCTGGTTTGTGATATGCTCTATCAGCAGGAGGAAAAGGATAGAGAAACACCCAAGGACTCTCTGGACGACCTCTTCCCCAATGACGAAGAGGAGCACGGTCAAGGCAGTAAGAACAATGCTATCCATCAACCCACCCTGACATTATTACAGACCGTAGAACCTGATAATATTGCTTCTCTGTGTAACAATTTTAAAAATGTGCATGTGTGTAAAACAAAAAAAGTGACAGAGGAAGTTGAGTCACTGGCAGCGATGCAGTGGTAGTGTTTAATGTTTTATTACACAAAGGTACAACATGGCAAGTGGTGATGGCAAAAGCCAAAATTTTTTGAGTGACTGAAACCCTTTTTATGCAGAAGAAAATGAAAGAAATAAACATTGCACCAAGATGTTCAGTAAGTACATCAGCACGAATATCCAAAGAATCGAACAAAATGTTCTGACATCTTTGTTCTGGCATCAAGATGACTGTGGGATGGATCATCTGGCATCAAATCCCTACTAGCAAATAAATCCATGTAAACCCGGCCTATTTGGAGAGATAATGTTGAATCAAGCCATGTAAACACTTTCATCTAACTAATCTAATTATTCACAGAAACCAGAATATTATATGCATGCAAACGTAGCCAGTGATGTAATCAGGCCAGTGTTTTCTCCCTTTGACTACAAAGCCGACCTTTGCCCTCTGCGTGTGACTTCTCCATCCCACAGTGCAGCACCAACACAACAGTGCAGCTGTGGCAGCAGCCCAGCAGGGAGGCTATGAGATTCCAGCCCGTCTGAGGACCCTCCACAACCTGGTGATCCAGTATGCCTCCCAGGGCAGGTACGAGGTTGCCGTGCCCCTGTGCAAGCAGGCCCTGGAGGACCTGGAAAAGACCTCTGGACACGACCACCCTGACGTGGCCACCATGCTCAACATCCTGGCCCTGGTCTATAGGTCAGAACAGAACAGCCCCCATACTGGAGCTTTAGCTAGTCCATAGATTCTTTTTTTTTTTTTGCTATGATGTATGTATTTTTCCTGTAATTTTTCACTTTTTACTTGCTGCATGTTGTCCCATCTGCTACACAGAGTTTTTTTGAAGAGTGAGCAATGCTTTTGAATTTGGTTACATTCATTAATCATGAAGTAGATTGTGTGTATGCGCTGATTTTGGCTCTGCTGCAGATTCCTGACATCACGTTGTCCTGTCTCTCCCTCTCCCTTGTGCAGGGATCAGAACAAATACAAAGAGGCCGCCCATCTGCTGAACGATGCTCTGTCCATCCGTGAGAAAACCCTGGGCAAAGACCACCCCGCTGTAAGACTCTACTGTCGGCACGGCAACCATATCGCCATGTGGACACATCCATGTTTAGATAGATCGGATTAGTCATCCGGTGTTGGTTCATAATCGCTCAAAGACTCTTGACAACTGGGAGGCAATAACCGCACGGTCTGCGTTATTTACTGTCCCACTCAGTATGGATTTCTTCCTCTATTGGAGTATGGATTTTTGACCAAGTACTCACAGGCATGAAAGTAATCAATCACAACTGCTCAATACCTGCTCATACATCTAGCACTAACCAAATCACAAAATCCATGCAGTTGGAAAACAATGACCAGTGGGAAGATATGAAGTATTTCTTATTTCTGTGAACACATTAAAAAAATCTATTTACATTGTGACACCAAGAGATGACCACATTGAGCCAAACGTAGGCAATTAAAGCACAGTGCTAGTCCAAGCTGCTCTCAGGGCTTTGCAGTCTGCTTCATATCCTCACTGGTGTCACACCACCTGATCCCCCAGACAGAATAATGACACACCAAGACAGGTTACTGCCATCCCACTTATCCCAGGAGACTTTGAGCTTTTTAAAGAGACAACTAGGTTGGACAGTATACTTTTTTATGATTGTGATAGGTCATCTGACAACAGTAAAAGGAGATCCAATATTGTGATGCTAAACTGCCAGGAATTCAGCACAATAAAGAGGTAGAAAAAGGAGGCAATCTTATCCTAGTTTCTGGTTTCCTCTGTCTCTGTATGTGGTGTCCAGGTTGCTGCGACATTGAACAACTTGGCCGTGCTGTATGGAAAGAGGGGGAAGTACAAGGAGGCTGAGCCTCTGTGTAAGAGGGCCCTGGAGATCAGAGAAAAGGTAGGCCATATCCCTGGACTGCACCAGGAGAGCTGTCCACTATACTCCTATCTAGGCCTCATTCTCAAGGCTAAACCAGTGGACAATTAGCTCATTGTAATAAAGTAATTAACAGCGATTATATTTTCAAAATGTCTGCGGGAGCCACTGTTACACCAGTTAGTACTATAAAAAGGGAAAAGAGCAAATTTTCTTAAATTGACTGTGAACTTCCCGCCAGGGGCCGTTCCCATGTCTGAGAGGAATTAAAGGGTTTAATTGAGAGCACAGCCGAACAGGCGTTGGGGGAGCGAGGCAGGAGATATATAGGAGAAACAGCGAAGCTACAGAGCTCAGCATGGTACACTGAATAGTCTCTTTGCCTAAAAGCCCTATTCAGTACCCTCTCTATTGATCAGCCAGCCTTTTATTAGATCTTCTCAGCCTTGAGTGCCTCCAGCAGGCAGACATGCTGCCTGGTGAAAGCAGCATGGGGAGATGGGAGGTACTTGTACTTATACTTGTACGGATGTTGTGTATAATGTTAACGTGTCCACTGGGGGGCAGTGTCACATTTAGTAAACCACAATGTACAGAAAACGTAGAAGAAATCCGGAAACATAAATCAGTTTTCACAATTCAACCAATCAGCTTGTTTTACGCACAGGACCGCACAACGCGTTGTTGAGATTTAGGAGGAGTGCGCGTAGGCTCCTCTGCGGTTACCCATAACACCCCTCTCTGCGTAGATCCGCAGAGACATTTACGTGTATCTTCGCAGAAGTATCATTCCCGCTAGAGACACAAACTAAAATTTAATTTCATTAAATTCAAAACATGAAAACTGCTGCAGTGTACTATGTGATACTATGTGAGTGTTTTTGGAGCATTTAGTCACACAGCTAAGTGTTCCTGGGCCCCGTTCCTCATACGTGGTTCAATTCTTATGTCCTATTAGCCAGCTTAAATTAACCCGATGATTGAAGTCAGGCTATCTCGGTTCCTCAAAGGCTGATTCACGCTAAAACAGTCTTGTTAACTCGAACCAGACTTCAGTAATCAGGATAAGTGCGCATGCCCATTCTACTTTAAAAAGGGGGAAGAGTCGCTCACCGAAACCATGATTTTCTAACAATTTCATTGCAATGGCAACGCAACAGAAAGAAAGAGCGGCTTTTTTCACGGCGGAGGAACAAGAGATGATAATGCTAAATTATGAAGATTACAAACGTATAATTATGGCAAAATCCAACACAGCGACAGCATCAAGAGCGAGACAAGAAGCATGGCAAAAAATTACAAACAAGTTAAATGTGTAAGTGTTGGGAAAATGTATAGGCACATTTTTAAGTGCCTTATTACCCCAATCAATTAAATTAGAGATGTGCGGACTCTCTACAAGCGGTACTTTCAGCAGTTTCAAATGAAGAAGCTCCACAAGGAGATTGCATTGCTTGACCGGCAGCTGGATGTAAGTGTAACCATGTAAAGCAAAGCTTTGCTGCCTAAAGTATCTGTGAGCTTTGGCATGAATTGTAACTGAACTGAAATTCTTATTTTTTGTGCACTTTCATTTACAGGCTGACCAATAAAATTCAAATAAAGGCTTTGTTCTACAAC
>OMLI01032597.1:0-10582 GCA_900302605.1 Rondeletia loricata | reverse complement strand
TCTTTGATTTCAGCTCATGAAAAATTTGAGCAAAAAAAAGTGTTGCGTTTATATTTTTGTTCAGTGTATTTTGTGTGTGAAGGATTTTTTCTTTTTGTCGTGGTATCGAAAGAGGTATCGAGTATTGTGTATTTTAACTGGTATTGTATCGAAGTTCACAGTTCTGGTATCGTGACAACCCTAGTTAAAAGAAATACGTTTTCCACGCGCTGTCCGCCATTCCAGCCTTCTCTTTCGCCTTTCGCGCTGAGGGCGTCATGTGACATAACCTCGGGGTTATGCATTACGTTAATGTTTCCGGTTCCTCTTTGTTTTTTAATAAAACTAATAAATTCACGCACTTTTACTAAACGTTTTTAGGACTCAAACTCTTTGGACAGAGTCTAATTCAGAAAAATACCTACAACATTTAAGACCTCATAAAATCGTGATAAGACTTTTTAAGGGTCTACATTTTCCCAAAATTGATTTATCAACTTTTTATACTTTTCAAGACCCCGCGGATACCCTGTTATGTTTTTAAACCCATTTGGGTACCGCTGGATGCATATGTACTTCAAAGAAAACAACAAATATTAAGTTAAGATTAAATTGAAATTTTGTACAGTTCATCTCAGAAAAACATGAGCCAACAGGCCTGAGAAACCAGGGCTATCCCATAGTGCACCACTTCCAGCATGCTTAGAGTCAAGATGAAATGGAGTTTGTAAAAGTCAAAGAATGAAAGGTGCGTTTAAAATACACAATGGCAGTTTAGTTTGGAGTACCTACCCTTGCGTCGTCCCCTCGGGAATTCACCTACGGTTTGAGAGTCGGTTCGCTCTAAACCGACACCTTTTGCTCTTATTATTTTAGGACTCTGACCTGATTGGTGAAAGAAGAATTTTTTTATGATCACAACAATGTAACCCTATTTTAACATCTACCCTGCCATGCAAAGCAAAATACAAGACTTTGCTGAACAACAAAACTACACCTATCTCACGCACACCCAACCCCAACCACCTCTTTTTGCGGCACAGTTATAAAGAGGACTACTGTCATGACAACAGCAGACACAAAATACCCAACATGCACCTCACTCCATGCACCATGGCCTCCCACGCAAAGACTGACATCACAGCTGTGCATGCACGATGAGCTGTGTATAAGCATTGAGAATACACTGAGAAAGCATGTCATAGTAACTGGCTAGGCACATAGCTCCTTTTACATCATCATATTGAATAGAACATTTTTCTGTAGTGCTGACAAGAGCTAAAAACACAATGTGCCACAAGCTCAAACTAAGATCATTCATTGCAGTGGAATCCCATGTCAAAGCAATAAAAGAGTGAAAGCCTTTTGCCAGCCTTGACCACAGATGCCATAGCCATCAAAACATATGACCGACAGAACCAAATCAGACAGAGAGGTGCACAGAAGATAGACTCAGCAGGTAGCGTGTTGGCTAAGTGTAGAGAGAGTGCAGAGAAATGTTGCATGGCTCATGGTAAACAAATAAATACAAATACAAATCCAGGGAGAAGACAAATGATCATTCCCTAAAAATGATTTTGAATGAAACGCACATGTGGTGATATTTCACTTTGTTATAAAATTGATTGTTTTCTCTTCAGTTTCAGTCTGAATATCATACTTATATATACTGATTAAAGCAAATTTTCTATATTCTGACTTCACTGTGCTTCATTCTGGCCTATGTGCAATTTCTAATAAAGTGAATCAGTGTATTGAAAATGTGAAATGTCACTTTAAGATTTGCTACAGACCTGACCATGGGAAGAGCGAGCTGAGGTTTTCTAATACCTGTTGGGAGATGTAATACTCTATAGCTATAACACGTCCTATTTTCTTCAGTGATAATAACGACCCTGGCTTTTGGTGATGTCTCCCTGCCTTTCTCCCACTCTCTCTCTCCATGCCTGTTGCTCTGCCTTCCAATCTGCCCAGATTGTAATTCCCCTTGCTATTAGGTCTCTCATCAAAGGGCTCCATTCAGACAGAGGGAACAAAGGGGATGGAGGTGACCACTCCAGGCTTCGGTCACTCTATGGCACAGGGACCAGCCCCCTCCAAAATGGTCCATAGGGCCTCTGGAGCCTGGGACAAAAGTGGCTTTGACAAGGAGCTAACTGTGTTGGATGGGGGAGGATGTAGCAGGCACTAAACTAATTCAGCAAGAGGAGAAATAGGCTGTGTGTAGGACAGGCTTAGAGGAATGTGGTGGTATTTAGTACACCAGCCAGACCGAGGGAGATAAAACTGGGAGAGACAACTTTTCCTAATGTAAGTTAATAATGGCAAATAAGATATAATGATGAATGACACTGCGTTGAAAATGACTGGAACTGATGAAACAATGCAAGGAAGGTTTCATGACCATGAGCCAGCACTGTGAGAATTGCAGCTGAATGTCAGACAAAGCATGAACAACTGGGTTTAGCATTAGTGACTACTGAGCATACACAAGCAAGGTTAGTAAATCAATCAACTTTAGCACACACCAACCCTGCAGCAAAAACTGGATAAACCTAGATTTACATAGCCACGCACAACTACATCTACACATGCACACTCACACCTGTTCTCTCACCTTTGCGGTCAGGTTTGAGATTACGGTCCACAGGTGGGGGCTGGCAGTCACTGATGAGCATGGGCCTGCGAGGAGGGGTCTTGGGACTGGAACGGAAGCCCATGTGGGCAGGCGGGGGAACCTGCTTGCCCAGGGAGGAGAACTCCACGGTGCCCGGGGTCATGGGCACATAGTTGGGCTCCTGAATGGGCTCTGGCAAGCTGCCTGAATGATGGTGTGATGGGGAGTTGGCGCTCATGGGTACATAGTTCTGGTCTACCTCTTCAGTGGATTGGCTACCCACTGGCATCATACCTTTGTTTTTCTGGGGGTGAACAGGCACACATGCACGCGCACACACATAAAACACACAGACACGGTATGAGGCTGCCACTCAATTTAGTTTAAGCCTTCAGGCACTAAAGATACAATGCATACTTGGCTTCTATGCATTTATGAGCTTACCATCCAGTGAACTAGAAAATAACCTATTAACAACACTTACGAAGTAGCTGTTGAAGCTTTCGTTGAAGTCAAACGAACAGCTTTTGTCAGAGGGAAATGACCTGGGAATGTCATAGCAGTCTTGGGATCCAAAGTCTGCAAAATACAAGTAAAAATATTACCAAATGTACACATTGGGAATATATACTGTACATGTATGGGATTGGATATTCAAAACTCAATATCTGAACGAAATGTCTTAATTTCAAGCTCATCTATATTTACCACAATATCATCCCAATATGGTGGCCTGAATGTTTACTTCTCAACAACCTAAGTTCTTTTCATGACTCAGCAAACTATTCAATTATGCACTGGGGCTGTGGTGTGTTTAGCAGCTCTATGCAAAGGCTGTATAGTGCATTATTGCTGTTATCTGCATGGTCATTAGGCACTGATGCTAATGCATTTCACTTACAGCCACAGGAACCACCGTGGTGCTAGGAAAAGCTTGAAACTTGAAAGGCAAATGAGATTGTCATGATAAAGCTATGGGCTAAAGACTACAGTGGGGGGAGACCATGACGGGGAATAATTAAGATGAGAAATGTCACTCCTTGTAACTGCACAAGAATAGAGAGAACGTTTCAAAGGGGTCCAATGAACACCCACCTTTTTCACAGTACAGCTTAATGACTTGAGCTGGGTTATTACTGTACAATGGTTCTTTACAGTGTCTTTCCATTTTAGCACCTGATAGACCTCTGGACCCACTGGCCTGCTCATCAGTCATCAAGATGCAAGGTGGAGATACATTTTTCAGCCCCATCTCATGTTGAGAGGAATATTCACCAAAGCTTCAAGTCTATTCAATTTGAATTACACATAGTCACATTTACCTTATATTGTTATGTGTAATGATTGCTAGTTTGACAGCTTCCACAAGTGCTTAGTACAGGCTATGACTGACAACAGAGATAATGTTTATGACCTCAGATTCTCTTTGGTTTTTGTAAATGATTATCCTGCCAGTAATACTCCTGTAATGACGTTTGTCACCACAAGAGGGAGTAGTAAAGAGAAGAAATGTCAGTTTCCTTCCTCAGAGTTAATAGGGCTGCTCCCCTTACTCCATTAGTCAACAACTGTTGACCAGGATGTTTGCCTATTTTTTAAATCAACTTTTTTTATTTTTTTTCCTTTCTGATTTTATAAAGTCCTGTGAAGTGGTAAAGGTTAAAGCATCATTACAGTTTGGTAGAGGTTTGGGTTGTGTAGTTACCTTGACATGATGTAACTCCAAATATTGGTGAGATATCTTTAATAGTTTCTCCGTAGCTTCAAACTTGATAATCCACATTTTGTTTTGTTTTCTCTCCCCCATACACATGCATTGCACGGCGAAACAGGTCTCAAAGTCAAACTTCTAGCACACAAACGAAAGCGAACAAAGCGGATTCTGCCAATGTATAAAAGAACAAAACCTGATACAGGAAATAAAAAGGTAAACTTCGTGTTGATTTCACTATTTGAATTAGGAAGATGATCCGGTAGTTTGCTTCCGGGACTGAATCACCGTGTTTGTATGTTTGCGCATGCAAGAAATGACCTGCTGATTGGTCCAAATGTCCACACCAACTCCTGAAGCAGGCTGAATAGGGGATGAAGAAAATAGTACCTTTACCAATTATTGTAAACAGACAACAAAAATGCTGAATCGGGTTTTGTTCTTTTATACATCCACTTTGTTCACGTTCGTTTGTGTGCTAGAAGTGTGACTTTGAGACCTGTTTCGCCGTGCAATGCATGTGTATGGGGGAGAGAGAGAAAAAAGAAAAGTGGATTATCAAGTTTGAAGTGAACTATTGAAGATATCGCGCCAATATTTGGAGTTACATCATGACACAACCCAAACCTCTACCAAACAGTAATGATGCTTTAAGGTTATGGTTATATTATTATTAGATGTTAGATAGATGTTTCAGGACAGAATTTGTGGGATAAAAGGGACCAACTTTACTTTCTAATTATAGTTAGTAATTCTTATACAGACACCTGTTGTCTATACAAAAGATCTTCTTCTTGGGCTCTGATCTTGTCTGTTTAGTAGAAGCATCCGTTGATTAGATGCTAAATGAAACTCATGATGGGCTCACAGCAGTTGCTGTTATAACCACATCACTGCTTTGGAATGATGCCTTAGACTTGTGAAACTTTAACACAGCATCTGCATAGCGCCATCATGTGTATGTGTCTTGTGCTGTCATATGTGGTCCTGTTTAGCTCCATGGGTAGAGGATAGCACTAATGCTGCCAAAGTTAGGAGTTTGGTTTCCACTGGGTCCACCCATACTAAAAAGGTATGCACATGTTACTGTGAGGCACTTGGATAGAGTGTCCACCCAAATAGCATATGTAGAAAGAGGAGGGCAAAGGACAGAAGTCTGAAGGGAACTTTGTGGTTTCAATGATGGGTCAGGAGGTGTGTATTTGTGAGCATGAGTGAAGACATATGAAGACAACTCATGATGTAAGATGGAAAGAATATATATATACTGTAAATTTGGTAACAAAAAGATTCACAAGATCTGGGAGTCTCGCAACATCATCTGTGTCAGTCAAAGTACACTATTCATGAAAGAAAAGAATGGGTAAATGTACCACTCTCTTATAATTGAATAGTATTTCAAACAAAAAAAGTAAGGATAACCAAGCCATACATTAATGTGTAATTTGACACTTTGGGATTGCAGCATGTGGAAATCATCATCAAAGCCCTTAAATTTCAAGGCCTAAAAACACCTCCAGGGTATTGCCTGATCTGAAGCGTTCAGGTCTGCTAAATATTTCATAGTTTCAATGTTTTGGGTGAGAATAGATGAGTAAAGACGAAAATAGGCAGTGCAGCTGGAGGAGGAACATGCCAAGAGCTCCAGTGATGCCTCTCATCATCCATCTAAAAGAAAATTAAGCTCAAAAGAATATCAAATACATACATAATAGATGTATTTAAAGTGCATTTAAAATGTGTCTGAGTGGTGGCACATAAAGGTAAAAAATGTATCTGTTATTTCAAGTGAGAGGGAAATGAGACCGCTCAGTGACTGTGTGGGGACACTGTGACCATCTCACATTAGAAAATGATCGTGGGTGACAGGTGCATGCCCAAACACTAGGCCAATGGTCTTTGGGCTTCCGATAATATTAGAATCGTTTCATTTGATAATTTTAGCATCGTGAATAGTGACATGGTATAAAGACTTTCTGAGGAGCATTTTGCAGGACAAGAAAGTAAGAAATAGTAGATTAGTAAATGTGATGTATTAAATGCCACACGATGGCATTTTTACAGTCTTTTAATGCACGGTAAACATCAACTCCAACTTCATGTTCAGCAGCAGTAAACAAAGCCCTTGCCTTGACACAGACCTTTCCGGAGGCGTGAAGAGTCGACAGTGCCAATAGTGTTGCTGCGTAGTGCCTTACTCCCAGCACTGGTGGGCACACAGTAGTTTCCATCCGTCTCTGAGGCTGAGCGAGGCACACAATAGGTGTCCGTAGGCGAGCGCTCAGCAGGGGGGGGTGGGGGTCCTGAGGTGGAGCTGAGCGAAGGCTTGGGTGGTCTGGGAGGGGGGACTACATCTCCCCCACCCTCCGAACCTCCTGCCCCTACAGAGGACGGCAATGTGCGGGGCACCTGGTAGGTACAGTTGGCACCAGGTGTAGGCGGGATATCATAACTGACCGATAGGTTGCGCATCTGCGTCTCCATCGAGTGTTTCCGCGACGGCGTGTTGAAGACGTACAGGTCAGAGGCCTCCCCGCCGTCTGGATGGGCCGCAGGGGATGAGGCTGACTTGGGGAGCAGCACAGTGTCCTGGGAGTAGCTGCGGGGGAGGTGGTAGAGGCCGGCATCAGCTGCTGAGAGGGAGGCGCCACGTGATGGTGGCGAGTCGTAGATGGAAGAGGCGGAGGCTGGGGCCGGGTGCTGGGGGAAGAAGCCGTTGTGTGAGGCGTGCTTAGCTGAGGAGGTGGAGGATGTGGGTGTGCGGTGGGAGGGGAGGTTGTCATTCAGGTCTGTCTCTGAAGAGGTAGACTTGGAACACTCAGCATGGGCTCTAAGAACAGAACACACACATACACCAGAAAACTAAATATCAAAAATAAAATCATAGCATTGTTTGCAAGCCAGAGTTAGTAATTTAAAGTAATTTTCAGGCTTGTCTTATCGCTCATCTTTGGCATCCCCTTGCCATATTAGGATGATGAAATAGCCCTTTTGAGGTCTGAAGTGGAGTCACTCACTTGGGTAATTGGTTAACATGCAGGCAATGACAAAAACAATATAGTGTGAGGGAAAGAACTGCCTGTCAGTCTGGTCTGATCTATAAGGAGGCCATGTTGATAAACCAGATTCAAACACATCAAATCCAACATTGATAATGGTTTAGAGATGCCATGTACATCTACAGCAGAGTGTATGTAGCTACAGTACATGTGTGTTTGTGTGTATATGTGTGTGCGCCTGTTGGTCTGTCTGTTTATACACGTGTAACACTCCACACAAGCAGGCAGTTCCAGCTGGATGACTGGCCACTCACAGACTAGCCTGTGTAGGAAGAGTCTTGCTCTCACACTCCTCCAGGAGCAAATACTCCTGGTCTCCCTCCACTGGAGAGGGAGGCTGCACTGAACTACACACCACACAACAGAGACAGAGACAGGAAGGAGAGCGGCAGCAAATATGAAATATAGCGAAGAATAACTGGACTGGGAAAATGTACAGAGAGAAACTTATGCTTAGGTATAAGGTCTAGCACACTGAGAAGAGACTCATACATATAAACACACATGGACACACACACTGACCTGTTGGGCTCAGGCTTCTTGCTCTCACAGTTTACCAGCCACAGGTAATCCTGGGGCTCCTCCAAGCTGGACTGAGAGTCCAGGTGGCGCACGCTGACAGGCTGGTATGGAGGAGGCACACTGGCCAGCACTGCTGCTGCTGGACCAACAATACTACCCAGTGCTGGGTGAGGGGGGGTGTCCACCACCAAGCCTCCTATGGCTGACTGGTGAGCAGCTTTTGCTGCCTCTGGAGGAGGGACACAAGAGAGGCCTAAGGGTTACTTCATGTTAATGTTGATGTTAATGTGCATTATCCTTTAGTGTATCTAACTGTATGTCTCAAAACACTGAAATGTCCAAAACAAATGAAATATTTTCAAATACATGGTATAAGTTGAGGGGAGGGACATGATATACTAGTCCAAAGTGCATGTTCAGAAAACCTGTGCATAAGCATAACTGTGTGCACACAAGCATGTGTGAACACACACAGCTCAGCCTCCCACACACATTGTACACTGAAGACATGATTGCCTAAATAACACTGGCAAGTACAGCTGATATCAAGGTTAAACACATCTCAAGCGCTTGGCTGTCATTGCAGTAAATGTACACAAAAATGGCATAGGTATTTCTGATCACTGCTCTAAGAAATATCAAACACATATACACATGAAAACACACATATCTATAAACAGTTTCATTTTTTACATAAGCTGTATGATAAGCCAGGGAAGCAAACTCATACAGTATTCTCTGAGTCGTGTTCCACATCTTTTACCACTGTTTGCTTTTAAAATCCCACACACTCCTCTTTCTAAGACAGCGTTTCCTCAAGGTCTCTTCTTTGTCACACACAGTGTGAGTCTTCAAATGTTAGGATCCTTTTCAAACCCTTCCATATGAGCCGATTATTGTGCTGCAGTGAGGGCTGAGGTGGCTGATAGGGATGCTAGCTGGAATATATCAGCCTTTCACTTGCTCCTCTCTCTTCCTCCTCCAGCTCCCTTCCTCCTCCCCATTTGTTTGTTGAAGCTCTAAGTGCTGATTCATCCAGGCAAAGGGAAAATCCCCTCTGCTCATATTCAGCTTCTACCTCCTACATTGTAGCTCAGAGCCTTGGTCCAGCCCTAGTCCCCCTACTGCTCCCTCCTCGAGATCTGTCCAGCCATGAAGCACTCTAGCCTCGCCACAGGAGAGTGGGGGGTAGGTCTCAGATGCGGAGACATAGAGTGCAAAAGGGAGAGCCAAGGCCATTCTTTTGTAATGAGAACTGTGAGGAGGGCTATCTGCAAGGATGTTTGTCTTTGGACACAGTTTCTCCTTGAATGGTGTTACTGTTTGTGTACATAGGGGATTTAACAGCCAGGTCCAATAACTCTGTTTTAGAAGGTGCCATGAATGTTGTTATCAGGGTTAGCCTGCAACACTAGCTAGCAGAGGTTGAGACATAGTCACAATACTGAGGAGATGCTGACCTTGGAGCAAGATAAGCAGTGCCTCTGTTGCCATGTTTGAATTAAAGAAAAACAAACATTTTAGTGGCACAAAACGGCAGACTGTGCATTAGTGTAATTTTCATGTCAATTCTCATCAGATCAAAACAACAATGTCCACACATTTTGTTGAGGAGAGGAAGAAAGTGTAGAAGAGCAAGACTGAGAAGCAAATAGCACAGTCTAACCCACCATTCTGGTTTGGGGGGCTATTAGGCTCAAAAAGAAAGAGAAAAAAGTGTGCGAGAGAGAGAGAGAGAGAGAAACAAGAACATGCAAACGAGAGAGAATGAGAACCAGACAGAGGAAAGGAAAGAAAGAGTGGCAGTGGGACTGACAGTCACACAATGCTTTGATTATCCAGTACTGGGAACAAGGGTAACGTGAGCCTATCTCAACACATGGATCATTAGGCCTTGGCTGAGAACTGTATTGAACAGAGACCTTATGGTGCATACAACTGGTTCAGCTAACTCCATAAGAAAAAAAGAGGCAGATATCTGAGTAGCAAAGAATCAAAAGAGAGACCAATCATACAGTAATTGGCCTGTGAGCTATACTTCTTCAACTTGCCTAGTTTATATCTTTGCTTATTGCTAATGAGGTACCCCTGATTTAAAGGTCCCATCATATAGGAATTAAAATGTTCCTCTATGTATATACATATATGATCAAACATGTATAATGAAGACATTGTTAAAATTTTATTTTGTTTGAGTGGATACATGTTAACTTATTGCATTTTCAAAAATCCATCCTTTTCTTTACAGGCGGTTTCAGACTAATGCTGCATTCGGGTGATATGGGACTGATCGTGATTACTAGATTCCTAGTAGGATAAACCGTTCGAGTGAGCTCCCACGTCATAATTACGAGAGGGGAACTCGGTATAGATTTTCTACCCCGATCTGACCGACTTGTTGAACTTCGACCTTTGTGACGCGTTCTTCTGGAAAAATATGGCGGCAAGCACTGGAGTTGTCAATGGTAAACAAAAAGGATAAACGTTCGCTTCTTGAATAAAACAAATTTTTGCAATCTTTGGACATGGACATGTGTCTGATATATATAATTAACGTTACCACGATATAATTTTTGCGAAAGGTTTATATATTGACAAAGTTAGGTAGGCTAACGTAAGCCATAAGCAACTAGCACAGGTAAAGCTATGTCCGGATGCAAGCCAAGAATTCTTCAGTACAGTATACAGTAGAGG
>OMLI01032596.1:0-14806 GCA_900302605.1 Rondeletia loricata | reverse complement strand
TGATGATCACGATGATGATCACGAGGAGACGGAGGCAGACACAGAGAATGATACAGAGAACGAGGAGGATGAGAAGGATCATCGCATTGGGGTACCACTCAACACACAAACACACACACACACACACACACACACACACACACACACACACACACACACACGTGCCATAGTTCAAAATCCCCCAAAGATTAACCAACTGCAGAACACAATGCTGGGCGACATGAATTCCATCATGCATTGAAATGAAAGTGTGTTTTGTTATATTTGTACAGCATATTGTGCTTAGTTTGCAGCAATCTTAGTTTGCATTATTATTATTATCAGCTTATCAGCTGTAATAAAAGCTGTTCTTCTCTTCTCTCCTTTCCTCCTTTTCTATCTCATAATAATGACATAGAAGCAGACCTGAACAACAGTCCAAATACAGCTACATAACACACCATAGTCTCAGTTTATACATGTTTAATGTGCGTGTTTGCTCCCTCTTCCTGTCCTTTGTCTCAGAATGATGACATAGAAACAGATCTGAACAAGCTGCAGCCCAAAGGGATTGACAACACACACTGTGTTGTACCAGCATTTTAGATATATGATTATTGTCTATGCCCCTTCTCTCCCTTTCCTCTCTCGTCTCTGGAAATGAGAAATGGTAAATGGTAAATGGACTGCATTTATATAGCGCTTTTCCCAGCTGTTAAGCTGTCCAAAGCGCTTTACAGAGATTGTCTCACATTCACCCATTCACACACACATTCATACACCGTTGGCAGAGGCAGCCATGCAAGGCGCCAACCTGCTCAACGGGAGTCTTGCTCAAGGACACTACGACAGATTTCCCCCCCAGGAGGATGTGGACTCGAACCACCAACCTTCCGGTTGCTGGGCATAAAGACAGAGCTGAACAAGCTGTGCCCCAAAGAGGGCAACAAAACTACCAGCTACCAGCATTTAAGATAAAGAATTATTGTCTGTACCCACTCCTTTTCTTTCTCTCTCATCTCTGTCTCTCTCTCCCTCCCTCCCTCTCTCTCCTTTCTCTCAGAATGATGACATAGAGACGGACCTGAACAAGCTGCGTCCCAAAGAGAGCCATGGCCGTCCATTTGAGGAGCTGAGGGTCTATGAGAGGTTCTTCCTGGAGCTATCTGAAGACTTCCAGGTCAGTATCACCTGCTGGCCTTTGCCAGTAAAGCTATGATACACAGGGAGCAATTCCCTCATACCAACAGTATTTATCATTAGCAGTACAATCAGTTATGTCAATCATTTCAAAGGGAATTATTTTTCAACACATCTGTCTAGTTTGGGACAGTAATTCTAGTGGTGCAGGACTTTCAGTTATGTTGGTATAGTTTTAACACAATATGTGCTAGTAAAACCCGATGTGTATATATATGAAGAGTTTTGTTCCAAAATGACTTCTCTCCCATATTGACTGCTGGCATGAAAGTTAAGCACATTAGGGGTTAGTATTGAAGTTAGGAGTCATCTTATTTCTCATCATTTGCTCATAAAATAGTTAAATTTTTGAGGACAGAATCATTTGTTTTTCAAATATTGCCTGCTGAATTTGAGGTAGCAATTTTTTCCCAAAATTGATAGTGTTTTGGAATGAAACCCATATATTTATAGATATGGATATGAAATGCATTGAAATATAATGAAAGACAATTGGTCAGGACATCATTTTCTCTTATTCCTACAGGGGTATAACTTTGACTGCCCAAAGACTGCCTCCACCACATCTTCATCATCATTCTCCTCATCCTCTGCTACCACTCGACCAATCATAGTGCCCACAGCTCAAGCCCTGCCCCCTAAGCACATCCCCATCCCGACCCCTGAGGAGGAATGCAACCTCACCAAAGGACAACACACCGGGCCTCCTCCCTCTGTTTCTCCACCCTCTGTCCCCCCTGCTTCTCTCCCTGCTCCTCTGCCACCTCTAGAACTGGACACCATCCACCTCACCACAGACCAAGACAAAAAAGATGATGCCCACACTCCTTCCCCGGATAGACACACAACCTCTTCCTCCCAGACCACGCTGCCTTCTCAAGGGGCGAGGCTAGAGCAGGAACTGGTGTGTGTGTTGGAGGGTGTCACTCTAGAAGGGGAGGTGCCTCTGAATGCAGGAGGAGGAGGAGGAGTCGTCGAAGGAGGAGGATCTCCGGTCAATGCTCCTCTGCTCTTGGGGGGTATCGCTACATGCCCTGTGGGAGGGGGAGGAGGAGGCAGCAGCAGCGCAGGGGGTTCGGATTGTGGTTCGGAGGGTCCTGAGGAGGAGGGAGGAGAAGGAGCTGTTCTGGAGGTTCCAGACACGGCCTTGCTCCTCTCGCTCCACGATCCTGACCTGTACGTAGCAATGGTGAAGGGAACGCATTCGGTACCCCAGTACTCTGAAGTGGCTTACCCAGACTACTTTGGCCATGTAGCCCCGACCTTTAGGGAACCCCTTCTGGAGAGAGTTTATGGTGTACAGAGGTGAGATATTTGATATGAGGTTGGTGGGATTTAGATAGATAGATAGATAGATAGATAGATAGATAGATAGATAGGTACTTTATTGATCCCCGAGGGGAAATTACTTAAGGAGGAATTTAATAGAATGCACAAACTGAAGACGGTATACAGATTATAGAGATAAGACGTATATGAGGCAGGCATAAATAAGAAACCATGCAATAAAAAATAATATAATGTACAGTAACTGCTTGCTGACAAATTTTAGTCATGGATATTCTCATTCCATATTGTACCAGTTTTGACTCATTTGGGTGCATCTTTTCTGTCTCATGTATTTCAGTACTGCTCTCTACACATAGCATACACAAGCATAGCAATATGATTCAATATGTCTTGGTCACAGGATGTGAGACTAAATTTCACATTTAAGAGTCCCCAGGGCTATAGTTTACAGACTTTGATGAGTGTGATTGTTGGGGATGGAAGGTTAGGGTGAAGGGAACTGGAATCTCTCTCTTAGCTCACATTACATTTATCCCCTTTAATTAATAATAATTTTTAGGGGAAATATGAGGGAAAGCATCAATTTATTTGTCCACCATCTTCTTTGTTAACCACTGGCTTGTTCATTTGTGCTCCTGCAGGTCTAAGATATTCCAGGATATTGAGAGGCTGATTCATCCCAATGACATCTTGGATAAAGTAGTTTATGACCTGGACATTCCCAGGTGAGTCTCTCTTACTGAACACACCAACCTAAATCATTACATCACTCTCAGAAAAACTGAACTAACATTGTAGCTTTTGTCACTGGTGCTTTAACTGTTTTGTTCAAGGGCAACCCCAGTTACAAAAACTAAAGCATTGTTCCTTTTTTCTGAGAGCGTTGAGAGCCCTGACATTCACAAAGCAAATTAGCTCAATTTGTCAACTATAATGTGCAACATTTACGTAAAGGGCAGTGACTTCTCAAGAGTATCATTTGTCCCTAAATACTGTTGTTGGTGTTGTGTTTCAGTTGTCCTGTGATTGACTATGATGGCGAGTCACTGAAGTTCAACTCGCAGTTTGAGTCTGGCAACCTCAGGAAGGCTGTTCAAGTTAGGAAGTAAGCATTTGTTGTCACATCAATTACAGTAGAATTAGTAGAATCAGTTACAGTTCCAAAATTACAGTACAATTACAGTAGAATTAGCTTTTATTACATCAATAACAGTGAAGCACGTCATTTATTGCCATCTTATTTACCTAAAATTAGTCAGAAATTAGATGGAAAAACAAAGTAAAGATGTGTTACATCTGTACTGTATATGGTTGATGAAGTCATGGTGTGCGGTTCCTGTTTATGTTGTGTGTGTTTCTCCAGGTATGAGTATGACCTCGTGCTGAACTCGGACATCAACAGTAATCACTACCACCAGTGGTTCTACTTTGAGGTAGGCGGCATGTGTGTTGGAACCACCTACCGCTTCAACATCATCAACTGTGAGAAGTCCAACAGCCAGTTCAACTACGGTGAGACGCACAACAACATCTAGGTGAAAACAAAGGGACAGACCCAACACTGAAAGCCAAAACATGAAATTGGATGCAGTTTGTCATTCTCCAACTGACTCACAGAATTTTGATACAAGGACTGACAGTTTGTGATGGCTACGCTTGAGTTTTGAATTAGTTTTGAAGCTGTGAATTGTTTGTTGAGGTTTGTATTTTTTGTAAATATTACAGTAAAACAGACTTCCTGGGGCTTTAATAGATTTGATTTGGGTGCTTTCTGACCTAAACCTGTATGTGGCTCGTGTTATATTAAGCTGGTGCCCCAAAACATTCCAAACTTAATAATAATATTGTGATACTTTATGATGATCTATGTAGGCAATTCTCTTCATTTGATCCCATCCACAAATACACCAGAGCGCAGGGTCAGCTACAGAACCCCTGGAGTTGGTAGGGACTCAGTGCCTTGCTCAAGGACACTTAAGCATGGCAAATTCTTACCATCATGGAGTTTGAACCAAGATGCTCTCCCTACTCCCTAGGCCACCCTGCTGTAAAATATTTAGTGTTAAGTATTAAAGAAATGATAGTGCTGTTGTATTATGTGCCATTAAAGACTATGGAGGTACAAATATCATTTTTGGACAGATACTATCAAGCTTTAGCTTCTGTTTTCCTATTTCAGTAATTTTTTTTCAAGTTTGTCTTCCTCCGCCAAAATATTTACAATATTCTGTTCACTCTGTTTCATGTTATTTACACTGGACGCCCCCTGTTGTCTTGTGTGTGTCTGGTTGTGTGGGTGTGTAGGCATGCAGGTGCTGATGTACTCTGTGCAGGAGGCGATCAGTGGCAGGCCTCGTTGGGTCAGAACAGGAACAGACATCTGTTACTACAAGTAGGTAGACTCACCAGGTCTCAGAATGCACCATATTGAGTTGAATACTTTATTTGCCCTTACAGGAATTGGTCTTGCAGTTTAGGAGAGGCTCTCATTTACATAAAGAAAACATAGGCAACATACAATGCACACAGTTAATAGACAACACAACAGATTCAACAACAGTTACACCGATTACAGTGGTGCACTAAACTCCTAGGCACGAACGAGTTAGCTATTCTGTTGGTTTTTATTCTGGGCATCAAGTACCTGCGGCCTGATGGCATTAGAGCATACTCTGAGCTCAGAGTGTGTGTGGGATCGTCTACAATCCTTCTGGCAAGACTGCGAGTGAATTTCTCAGATATAACCGTAATATTTGGGAATGTTGTCGATGCAATCTTACATGCTAAGTTAATGATTTTTATTTTGTTGAGTTTGTTCTTGTTCTGGATTGACAGGGCTCCACCCCAAGCTTGTATACAAAAGGTTAGGAGACTTTGCACAAACATTTGAAAAAACATAGACATGAGAGTGCTATTGACATTGAAAGATCTTAACTGCCTCATAAGGTATAACATCTGCTGGGCTTTGCAGTAAAGTGCATTTGTGTTGGTATTCCAGTTTAATTTATGATCAATGGTTGTACCAAGATACCTATATTCTGTCACAATTTCTATGTCTGTCCAATTCATTGAAACTGGTGTTAGACCGGTGGCCTTTGTCCTAAAATCAATAATCATCTCTTTAGTTTTTGTTGTATTAAGAATCAGACCGTTTCCTGCACACCACTGAGTGAAGTGTGTAGTTTCCTGATGATAGTCTTGCTCACTCTCTGTTAAAAGGCCAACTAGGGCTGCTTTGTCCTACCCCGCATATATGGAAGGGAAAAGCAAAAATGACATTTTGAATAAGGTGTGTTACAGCTGATCGTGTTTAAATCTAAAAGACACTGCATGGGTTACTTTTCCTGCCACATGACAAAAGGTTGCAGTTGTTTTTACACGCTATGCAAATTTTGCCATATCAGACCTAATGTCAGCTACTTTGTGTATCACTTTGCCTATCACAACCTTTATATTTTTATATAGACTACTATTACTCTCTATAGGCTACTTTATAGCCTTCTACCCTGATGAAGTGAATTTGACAGGGTGATGACAGTGTGAACATTATTAACATTAATGTACAGTACTGCAAGATTTTCTAAACAGTTCCTCTAGGGGACACCGAAGTGCACAAAGCATTTGAAAGGTGGTACCTCTATGACGTTCCATCTATGTTTTGGCTGCGACATTGTACACCGTTTGCTGAAAGTGAAATGTTCCCACTTCTCGCTAGGAACCATTTCTCTAGGAGTTCCATTGCGGCGGGAGGTCAGAAAGGGAAGTCCTATTATACAATGACCTTCAGCACAAGCTTCAGCCATAAGGATGATGTCTGCTACTTTGCCTATCACTACCCTTATACATACTCTACTCTCAAGGTAGTATTACAATACCACTATTTGTCTTTGTCTAGAGGTCTACCGTATTTAATGTTATACATGATGTTCCTAAAGACACAAGGACAATGTATTTCCT
Source organism: Rondeletia loricata (assembly GCA_900302605.1). Lineage (NCBI taxonomy): Eukaryota > Metazoa > Chordata > Actinopteri > Beryciformes > Rondeletiidae > Rondeletia > Rondeletia loricata. Next base: position 8,380 of record OMLI01032596.1, on the reverse strand, counting down.
GCCACTATCTATTTTACTACTTACATTACTATGTACTATTTTCTATCACCTATCGCTCTTGCACCTGCAAAATTTAAATTCTCATCATACTCACTGTGTGTGTTTCCATCTGCATGTAATTATTGCTATATCCCCATTTTGCTACACCTCCCACTCCCCTGCTGTGTCCCCAGATGCACCTGTCTCCTGATATATTCTGTTGGTTACTGTTGTACTATTTATACAACCTGATCTGCAAGCCTCAGCTTTCAATGTGCTCTAAACTATCATCCACTCTCATTATGCCAGTAATTATAAAAAACAATTAAATTGTCTAGCCTATGCCTTCATCCAGAGTGGTTTATAATGAGAGCAACAATAGAGGTCATCACTGTCTGAATCCCTTAATCACAAGAGGCCTAGTGAAAAACAAGTTCAACAACACAACAATACAATGTTAAGAACCAGAGAGGAAGGAGGTTTTAAAATTCTAATAATAATTGTAATAATAATTTAAATGTTTTTTACACTGTTATCTTTCCCTCTCCCCCTGTCACTGTCCCCAGATGCACCTGTCCAAGCTGGAGGCTTTGAGGACCCCTCAGATCTACCTGAGGCAGGATGTCCTGTGTGAAACCCTGGGGGGAAACAGCTGCCCCCTCCTCACCATCACAGCCATGCCTGAGTCAACCTCCAATGACCACATCTGTCAGTTTAGTAAGTAACTCTGCATCTGTGTGCATGCATGTGTGTTTTTTCATTCTCACCACCCCTATCATGCCTAAGCCTAACAACCTCATCTGTCATTAGTTAGTTAAGGCTTCTCAAGGCATTTGTAAGAGATTTGTGATTCCGCATGCTTGGCTTCTACACAGTTTCTCCAAGATCTACTATATAAACTTACTCATAAAACACATTTGAATAACACAAAATTAAATAATAAACCTAATAATTGTTCCTTTCTCGCTAATGTATGCAAGAGAGTTGGGGAGAATAGTATTGCAGGCTTGTGGGATGCCAATACGTTCCCAAAGTGGATTGTAGTCCATTGTAGTTCATTGATTCCATTTCAAATAATTTCTCATTTTTTTCTGTTCTATTTGTATTTGTACTGTGTTCTTCCCTTCCAGGAAATCGTCCATTGATCTTCCTGTCTGCGCGAGTGCACCCTGGAGAGACCAATGCCAGCTGGGTGATGAAGGGCACGCTGGAGTTCCTGATGGGCACCAGCCCACTGGCAAACAGCCTGAGAGAGGCCTACATATTCAAGATAGTCCCCATGCTCAATCCTGATGGAGTCATCAATGGAAAGTGAGTAACAAGTATAAAGGCATGAGCACACTCATACACACAGTGACTGACGCACATACAAGCATACACAATGGGCACCAGCCCCCTTGAACATAGCCTGTGAGAGGCACACATTTCTACAGTAGCCTTAATGCTCAAGCCCATTGAGTCATCAGTGGAAAGCAGAGGATTTCTCTATGGGCTGAAACTCAAACGTCAAAGGGGTCATAATCCTACTTCTAATGGGTTGCCACTTTAAAAAAGAGTAGGTTTGAATGAGCTTTGGTCCCAGAACAAGGTTGAATATGTTGTTGAAAAAGTTGTTGTCTACCTGTTGTGTAGAATATAGGCACAGAGATGGACACACACATTCACAGAAGCATCCACACTGGAGACACATCTGCACATTAAACACTACTTGGACCTGCATAATAGTCACAGCTGAAAGACTATAAATGTTGCTCTGTTCTCCTCCCCTCTTCTGTCTTCTCCTGTCTCCTGTAGTCATCGTTGTTCTTTGAGTGGAGAGGATTTGAATCGCCAGTGGCAGAACCCCAATCTTGAGCTCCACCCCACCATCTACCACACTAAGAGCCTGCTGCAGTACCTTGCACACATACAGAGAGCACCACTGGTATGAACTCTAGTTACTTGCAGTTTCAGTCATTTAAATCACTGTAGGCATTTTGCATGTTGAAACTATATAGAATCCTCAGTAACTACTTGTTGAACTTGCCACCATCTATCCCGTTTAGCTGCACATATATTTGGCCACATCTCTACCCTTTTTTAAGGGTTCAGCAGGACAATACTTCCTCATTTTCATCATTGCCTTGCTCCACACTCAAAACAGTAGCACACATTCACGCATGGGAGCTGCTCATCCAACCACTGTCTTCTACTGTCAAAGGTGCTACGTGTTACACATCAATAAATCATTACATTCGTTTTGCGACATTAGTATAATTACCATAAACAACAGCCTCTACCGGCCTCTGCACTGCATTTTACATTGTGTGCCAGCAGGTTGGATTTTGTGGGAAAGTAATCGGTGCACGTATCTCATGCTACGAACGGACACACACACGGACGGACACACGTCACGTATAGAAGCGGCTGCACTGCTTAAAAAGAAGCTTTCAGAGCTTTCTCAATGACAGATGATGGAATGAGTGAAAGGCCTATGGAAAAATCACTTCCAACATGTTTATCCTCTTCAGTAAAGCGAAAGAGAAAACACATTTTGAGAAATAGGAGCACAAGAACAATACCACTGACATGAGTCAGAGGCTACCACTCATCTCGACCATGGTCTCTTTTGTTTATAGCAATTATACCAAGGTATCACAATTAACTTGACAATGACATGTTTAAAAATGCTACAGATGGCACCTGTAAGCACCAAGTAGCTCCACTGGAGCAGTTGGAGGTTGAGTGGCCTTGTCCAATGGCACTTCAATGCTAGTTATTTAGAAAGGGGAGGTCATTCATTTCCCCTGCCTAGATTTCACCAGCAGGTTTAGGGATTCAAACTGGTGATCTTCAGGTCGCAAACCTGCTTCTGTAATCCTTAGGCTACTTCCATCCCCAGGTGGAATTCAGTTATTGTAACTGCCCCTGCTGTTTGTATTTATTATTTTAACAGCCACTTGAGAAAACTAATTTAGAAAAGGACAGATATGCAAGCTAATTTTGTTTCACTGTATTTCTTAGTGAACAACATACAGTACACGTAATACATTTGTTTCTCTCCCTCTGTGCATCCATGTGCAGGTGTTCTGCGACTACCATGGTCATTCCCGAAAGAAGAATGTGTTTATGTATGGCTGCAGTGTGAAGGAGACTGTCTGGCAGTCCAATATCAGTGCTACGTCCTGTGACCTGCAGGAGGACCTGGGATACAGGGTGAAAAAAAAAACCACACACAGTACCCATAGTACAATCTGATCACCCAGGACGCATGTTAATGCCAGGTGTAAAGGGGGTCAGACTGATTGTAGTCAGAGTTCAAATTGGTTTATCCAACCTTTTGAATATTATTGAAGGTTATTATGTATTGTATTACACTATTAGAACCACAATCACTCTTATTTGTGGTATGGGAGATATTATCCTACTCATTGAAGAGTTCTCACCTATTCCTCACAAACATTTCTCACCTATATTTTTGCACAAAACAGGGGAGATTCAGTGTGTTTGCAATCTTGAAATGATGTCACCCCACTACAGTCTCTTTATGCTTTGATTTATTGGATTGAAGACTTTTCAGCATAAGCTCTCAATGTTTTTATCTTGTTAAAACATGCGTAGCTCTGTGTTGTGCTGAAAACGGTGGGGGAAAGAAGCCAGCACTATAAAGAGTTGCCCAGTGGACATGCAGCTTAAGGCTACATGCCCACAACAAAAAATGTTTGATAGCTGGGGGGTATTTCACGAAGCTGGCTAACTGAGTAAGCCCAACTTCTGCACTGAGTAAAACCTGGAACCTCTTCAAGTCTGGAACATGGACTAAAGTAAAAAGAGCTGTTCCAGGTTTTACTCAGTGCAGAAGTCAGGCTTACTCAGAAATACCCCCCTGGTGTCACAGACTGGCTCATGTGTGTGACAAAGATGGGAGACCACGCAGAACTTTAAATGCCAAAATAAGATTTATTTACAAAAAACTATTAACATAACGTACCAAAAGGGTAAATGGGATGTGTTAGCCAGTGAAATCAGTGGTGTGGAGGTGTTGTTCATGGCTGGGTGATAGGTATGGTGCAAGGGTGTTGTATAATGCAAAAACCAAAGAAGCAAAACCATATGCCAGCCAAATAAGTGGATGCCTGCAGAGGGAGAGAGGGATAATGTTAGGTACAGCCAGCTTTATAGACCTGAGCCTGCCCTGGTGTACCCCATGAGCATTGACGACCCTCCTATCACTGCCTGCCAGCCCTTTGCAACAGAGCCAATGACATTCCAAGAGAGCAAAGCAGGCGGGTCGTCAAACCCCCCTCCACAAGAACTGGGTCCCACCCAGTAACCCAAAAGCAAAAACATACCAAACCATGTAAAATGTAATTATAAATATGTTTACATTGTTAAAAAAATTTTTTTTTATTGTTACATTTTGTCCCCAACCCTCTAAAAGACTGCATTTCTACAGTCCAAGAAAAAAACAAACATAAGGTCAATACCTCACAATTTTTCTTTTACCAACAAAAAGACCTGTTGCTGCTCATCTCTTTCCGCTCCCTTCAATCCACCTCTCCAACTCCACCCTCGGTACCTTAGGAGCAATTTAAGATGGCAGGAGAAACCAGACCAAAGGAGAGCAAAAACAAAAACAGACAAGTTAATGGTAAAACACTTAAGGTAAGGGTGCACGGGACAGTACGTCTGCAATTATGTTCTCGGTGCCCTTAATATGACGAATATCTAAATAACAATCGCATCAATCGTTGATTAGGGTTTTGTAGTGACCGCAGAAATGTAAGCGGATTTTGGCCTGTATAGACCACCAAGGGAACCAGACCTGACCAAATGTACACATCAAAGTGTTGAGAGCCAAAATTAAGGAGCGTGCTTCTTTTTCCAGTTACAGAGTAGTTGAACTGATACGACTTGAAGTTCCTCGAGAAGAAACCGAGAGGTCCATCTTCTCCTTGGTTATCTGTCTGCAACAAAATGGCTCCTGCCCCCACATTACTTGCATCCACTTGGGAGCTTGAATGGCTGATCCAATTGTGGTGCAGTCAATACTGGGGCACAACACAGGAGCGCTTTTACATTGTCAAATGCTCGGTGACATTTGGAGGACCAGATATACTTAGCTTGGGCCTTCAGCAAATCAGTCAACGGTGCCACTACCGATGCAAAGTTTTTACAGAAGCTACGGTAATAACCCACCATGCCAAGAAAGCACATAAGCTCCTTCTTGGTGGTGGGAGGCGGATAGTCTTTTAATGTTAAAGTTCATGTATTTATATAGCCCTTTATCACAAGCATGTCTCAAAGGACTTCACAGAAAATGAGTCAAACTAGATCCAACTAAGCAACAATCAGTAGTGTTACAAAACCATGAAAGACTAACAGTGAAGCAGAACAAAGCACAAGACAGTAGAAAATGTTAGCAGGACATAGCAAGCCTACCTATTCTGCAACGCCTAACCTACCCGGCACCACCAACCTTAGACCCTCGAAGCAAACAAGGGGAAAATGGCCATAACCTCACCCTGACCAACCACCTTACCCAGGTAAGTCACTGTTAACCTGGCTCTGCCAGATGATTGGTTTGTGTCACAAATCCATCTGGTCACGCTCCATACTATTGGTTTAACTCCAATCAGCGTCCTATACGGGCGGGCTTTGCATGTGGCTTTGGGTGAGATGACAGCGCTTTCTGCAGCCACAGAAACAGAGGCTACCCAGCTAGCACTGAAGACTCGGCCCAAAACGTGAAATTCGGCCCAGCGTAGATGCTGCAATAACATCAGATCAAATGTTTAACGTTATGTTACATAAACGTCTGACAACATAGACGTTTATGTAACGAGCTTCTATCCGCAGATGCCCGGTTAGCATATAGCATGCTAACCGAGCATCTGTACCGTATTTTCCGGACTATAAGGCGCACTTAAAAAGCCTTACATTTTCTACAAAAACGACAGTGCGCCTTATAATCCGGAGCGCCTTATATATGGATTAATTCTGGTTGTGCTTATGTAAGGTAGTAGCCTAAATAAGCCACTAGGTGCCGCTGTTGCGCTGTTCCCTTGATAATGTAGCTCTGTTTGTCCCTTACAGGATGCTCTAGTTCAGTAATTTGTTCCGTGTAGGACGCCATCTTTTTTCATGTTTACCTCCCTACTTTGTAAGGGTTTGGAGCCAGCAGCCAGAGAAGAGTGTTGTCGTGAGCAAATAAAGTGTCTCTACCACAATTCAGAACTCCTGTGTCCGGTGCTTCGTTCTGGTAAACTACAAAGCCGCACCGCTTGCAGCATTACGGCTACCGTAGTCAGGAGCGTCGCGGACTAATACATACTGTGCTTCACCATAATATTACAGTGTGTGTGTGTGTAAGGACCCCAAAATTGCACCTGTCAAGAGACACGCTTACGACGCGGACTTCAAACTCAAGGCTATCAGTCATGCAGTAGAACATGGGAATTTTGTTTCGCTTAATGCGCCTTATAGTCCGGTGCGCTTTATATATGGAAAAAGTTCGAAAATAGACCATTCATTGACAGTGCGCCTTATAATCCAGTGCGCCCTATAGTGCGGAAAATACGGTAGTTTGTTTACAATCGCTTCCGCGTTATCCTACTACGTCATATGGTTTGTTGATCTGATTGGTTGAAGTTAGCCTGCCCAGACAGTGATAGACAGATGGTTCATCCAATCACCTGACAAGTAGCTTTTTGAAAGTGCTTGCCCTTTTCAAAGGTTTGCCGAATGCGTTCCCAGATGGATTTGTGAAACAAACCAATCTGGCAGAGCCAGGTTAAGTCACTGTTGCCTTTGCAAATTTGTATTTGGCCAGATTTACAGTTAAGCGTGCCCATGCCAACTTATCAAAGAGCCCGTACCCGCTGGACATGATCATCCCAAGTATCACTGTAAATGACCACATCATCTAAATACACTGCACAACCATCCAGACCAGAGACAACACGATTCTAAGACGCTTTGTTGCCGGTGCATTGCGCAGGTCAAATGGCATCACTGTATAAGAATACAGTCCCGAAGGTGTAATAAAAGCACATATTTCCTGAGCACGTGCAGACAGAGGGACCTGCCAGTAACCTTTTAGAAGATCAAATTTGCTCACATACTTAGCAGAACCTACTTGATCTACACGATCCTCTATACAAGGAAGTGGGTATGAATCAGGTTTCGTAATGTTATTAACTTTACGATAGTCTGTACAAGGCCTGTAAGTGAAGTCTGGCGTCTTTACAAGAATGCACGGAGAGGCCCAACTAGAACAGGAAGATTCAGCAATGTTGTTCTCTAGCATGTATTTAACTTCTGCATCTAGATGGTTCAGTTTTTCAGCTGAAAGACGATAGAATCGCTGCTGAATTGACTCAGCATCTCCAACCTCAATGTCATGCTCTATGAGATGTGTACAAGAAGGGGTATCTGAAAACAAACTTGTGATAAGGTTAACCAATTCCTCACGCTTAGAGTCAAGAGTGCCAGAACCACTGCATGCAACAACAAGGAAAAAAGGTAGTTTACATAAAGACCAGGGTGTTGTATAATGCAAAAACCAAAGACGCAAAACCATATGCCAACCAAATAAGTGGATGCCTGCAGAGGAAGAGATGGGATAATGTTAGGTACAGCCAGCTTTATAGACCTGAGCAGAAACCTGCCCAGGTGTACCCCATGAGCACTGACAACCCTCCTATCACTGCCTGCCAGCCCAATGACATTCCAAGAGAGCAAAGCAGGCGGGTCGTCACACTGGAGCCATCACTGCTGCTTTCCCAAGCAACTGCTATCTACAAAATGAGGTGTTCGATGGGCACAGTTATTTGACCCCATTAGTGTGTATCTAAACTATATACCTGCACTTTATCACACGCACACACACACACACACACACACAAACTTATCATCTTTCCTTTTTGATCTCTTTCTCTTTCTCAGACCCTTCCTAAGATCCTGTCCCAGATAGCCCCAGCCTTCAGCATGGCCAGCTGCAGTTTTGTTGTGGAGTGCTCCAAGGAGTCCACCGCTCGCGTGGTTGTGTGGAGGGAGATAGGAGTACAACGCAGCTATACCATGGAGAGCACGCTCTGTGGCTGTGACCAGGGCAAATATAAGGTACGGTGTGTGTGTGTGTGTGTGTATATACGTGTGCACGTGTGCGTGTACATGTGCGTGTACACATGCATTTACATGTGAGAGGCAGCTGGCCCCATGAATCTCAAAATGTCCACCAGGTGGAGCCACAGTCCTCTCTCTCCAAGTCCTTCCTCTCTCTGCTTCCCCTCTGTCTTTCTCCCTCCTTCCCTCTGACCCCTTCCCCTCTGTCTCTTCTGTCTCTTTCATTCCTTCCCCTGGCCCTGAATTTTGCCAATGTCAATATCTGACAAACCCAGGGGCAGTCTTAGATTGCCAG
>OMLI01032595.1:0-10842 GCA_900302605.1 Rondeletia loricata | reverse complement strand
TCAGTGTGTGTGTTTTTGTGTGTGTGTGTGTGTGTGTTTATGTGAGTGTGTGTGTGTGTTTATGTGAGTGTGTGTTTAAGACCTCAATCTGTTTGTGCGCCTCCCCTACAGATGCAGTTGTGTGCCCCTTATGCTCCTGGCTCTCGCAGTCCCGACACACACAGCATCCATCTGTCAGACAGAAGCGTTCGAGAGGAAGATGATGGACCTCACACGTCCGACACTCAATGTCGTGGAGGGGATCCACTAGCCGATGGTTTTGAAACTTGGAGTTCTCCAGATGGGGCCTGAGATGGGCTTCGCAGTAAGACACTAGGCAGGTCAGGCAGGATTTTAGGGCCTTGCTGTGGTTCTCCATGCAGGAGTCACATAGCACATCGTCCGGGAGCAGTGTGTCGGGAGACTGGCTGTTACTGTCCCCAGATGCCACCGTGCTGGTAGGATCCCCCAGTTCTTTGTTTACCTGGGAGTTGTCCTGTTTTTCACATGGTGGCGGATTCTCTTTCATGTTCTCCTCATTGTTCGTGCCGGGCGTCTCCATGTCTGAGCGTGACCTACTGTAGTCTCTGCCTGGTCAGCCTTAGATACAGCCCCTCCACTCACTGACGATCTGAACCGGTGGAGCTTTGTGCTAAACCGTCTCACTCTTGTCCACACTCCGACACTGCTCTTTCCTGTCTTTATTGCGAGGACCCTCAAGAGGAAGGAAAGCATTGAGAACCACGCCTAAGATCTTTTGTAGAGTCAGCCAGCCAAAGCGTTCTCATTTTTCACCCCTCCCCTGTTTTCCCCTTCTCTTTCCCCTGTATCCAACCTCACTAAGCCTAAGACGCAGCTTGACCAGATCACAGAGATGAGGGGGGAAATGACGAGTGTATTGTAGCCCAGCCAGGGAGGGGAACACATGTAGCTACTCTTGTTCATTACCTATAAGCTATTGACTTGACTTGTTTCTTGTTGTCTTTTTACTTTCAAATTTCGTGACAAAAATTAGATTTATACAAATTTATTTAAATGATAACAGCAATAAGAAAATAATTGTCTGTCTCCTGGGTACTGTCTCCCATAAGGCTGATTAATTAATAAAGCTGGAGATGTACAGATCAATACTGTATACGGATACTATTTTTGCTGACATTATCACAAATGAGTCATTCACTGAGACCTTGGCTGAGCACTGTTATAGGACCTTTGTGGAGGAGGCTGACAGTGTTTCCTTTTGATAACAGAGTTATGCTGGAATTCTCAGAGACATGGAGTTTCCAGGCAGCAGCACTTATCTACCACTTCCTGACTTCATGTCATGCAGTACATATTGAGGCAGCAATGACCCTTGTGTGTGTGAGCAGCTGGTGCAGGATTAGTATGACAAGCTGAAGATGCCAAAACAGGCATTTTCCTCTTTCATACACACACACACATACTCAGGAGAAGCAGGGAATGTAAATAGGTCGCTAGATTTCCTGCCATGGTAGACTGTCTTTGTAAACAGGTTTTCATTGACGTGTAGTTATGAAACTGCGTAATAAAGAACAGTATGACCACGTAAGAACAGTAAGAAGCTGGAATTCACATAATAGGCATAAGCAGGAACCCAGCTATTTTCATGAAATTCAGTTATACTTTTGGTACATAAGTGAATGAGTATCAGTTTACTTTAAAGACCCATATCTTACATTGTTCTATCTCCCTCTTTCTGGCTAAGGCCATGGGAAAGTGCCCTGCAGATTAAGATAGAGTATATGGATACCTCAGCGAAGTAATATACAGCATCAATTAAATTAGTACTTTTATTAAGCCAAAAGTCCACTTGAAAAATTTTTCTTTTTAAAAAATGAGATATTTTCCTTTTCAGATGTATCTGATGAAATTAAAAACTACTCAAGACACAAACTGTTGAAAGACTGATATGAGTGATATATAAAGGTTTATATCAATCTCACTGCATATTCATTGGACATGTAAAATATAGCACTACAACATGTTATTTTATGTATTAGAAAAATATGTATCTAAAGATGACATGTTTTCACACATTGCACAATACTATAGAGTTTCACCTAAATCAAAACAGTATTCAAGATATTCGCTCAGTGACTCTACAATTGGCCTGCATTGCCAGTGAACCAAACTTGGATTGATATGGCTTACTGTATGTAAACATGCACAAATGTGAAATATAATGAATGCACTATTGAATGAGTCAGGGGACAAAAAAAATTGATTAACAAACAAACTGTCATGAAATGACTGTCAAAAGCATCTATTACAAAATACATTTAAACAAATGCACAGGCACAAGCAATGCAGGCACATGAGATGGTAGGACTTACCCCACAGGGGCAAACATGTTCAAGGGACACAGACCCCACAATCAACTCTCCATTAATTATGCCACTTGACATACAAGGACACTGCAGGACACTGTACTCTGATAATCGTCATTCAGTTTGTTCATTCATGCAGTGCAGTGGACTCCTGTAACTCTGTAAGGCTATGAGCAGGACAAACCTTCAGAGATATCTTCAGTGATTATCCTGAGTCTAACAAGACAAGGTAAAAGAATCATGACAAGTCCTTTCTGCTTTGTAACCTCATTAAGTCCTCCCTGTCCATACATGACACTCTCTCCACAGTGCTCCACTGACCTTTAAGGCTGGATAAGCACACAGCAGGAGGATCATCTACAACAAGTCATATTATCTGTGGAGTAAAGTGGAAGACAAGAGAGGAAACGTTTCAGCATAAACCATGTTTGTAACAGAAGAGGCTTTATTTGAAAATATATTTCCTCAACGGCTAGATCTCTACGACTAGAAGAGAGATGCATCGTTAAAAGCCTCATTGAAAAAAAACAATCAGCACTTACAGTTCTGTGTCCTCTATGCAGTCTGGGTCCTCAATAGTCTCCAGGCGTCTCTTACAGGCATCTAAGATCTTCTTCCTCGGTCCTAAGGGGATGTGGATGCTCTTGAGGTCATGGTCAGAGCACAGCAATAGCGCTTCGAGGTCGATCTTCTCCCTCTTGAAGATGGAGATAAACTCTGTCATGCTCTGGGTGGCCAGGAAGACCTCCAGGGGTCTTGTCTCAGGCTCATCATCGTCGTCCAGCCCCAGCTCCACCAAGTCCCAGGGCAACTCCTCTACGTTCCTCTCCTGCAGGCTGCGTGCACTGCCGATGCTGTCTTCATCCAGACACAGGGAATGCTGCAGCCTGCTGCGTAAACGTACGGTATCGCCTGACCGGTCCATGCCCTCCACACTGCCCTCATCCCGTCCACCAATGCCAAACATCCCTCCACTCACATAGTTCCTCCTAAAAACCATGGTGCCCAGACCAGGCCGGTTGAACAGGGAGTCGTGACCTGAGTCTGTGCTGATCTCAGAATAGTCCACATCGGGCCCATGGAGGTCCGGCTCGCTCATGGCACGTGAAATGGCATCATCATTGTCTCCAGAGAACATGTCACGAATGTTGCGGCGGCCACGGTCCTTTGGGTTGACATAGGTCCCCTGTTTGACGAACATGACATCGTTGCCCAGCTGAAGGCCAGAGAGGGAGCGCACACTCTTCCTTCCATCCTCAGAGATTTTGAAGGTCCCATCCCCTTGTTTCCTCCTCTCTAACTTCTTCTGGATCTTTGTCTTCCCCCGGTTTGTGGCATGAAGAGTAGCCTTACAGGACAGGAATAATACAGAAATTAGTCACAAGCAAATCAAATGAAAAGCAAGTTCTAGGTTTTAAGAGTAGATTCGTGAAAAAGCCTGACCTGAGAATATGGCACACTGACGGTGGCTGGATTGAAGTTGTGCAGCTTGCGGCTCACAGAGCTGCTGGTGTAACTGGAAAAGCTCATGACATCTGATATAGAAGCCTCAGATGCCTCCTTATGGAACTTCCGCTCCATGCGCTTGTGGTGCTTCTTCTGCAGCTTCACACACTCATTGATTCGCCGCTCAGCTTCACGAAACGCCCGGTCCTTCAGCTTGCTGACCAGCTTGGGGTTGAGGGCTGTCTGCTTGGCAGCAATGGAGTCCAGGTAGCGGACACAGTCCATGTGACTCTTTGTGGCAGCCATGTCCAACGGCGTGTGGTAGTCGTTGTCCAGGCACCATATGTTGGCACCGAAAGACACCAGGAAGGAGAGGCAGTTGTGGTGACCATTGGCAGCTGCCAGGTGGAGCGGCGTGTTCCCCCATATGTCACACTTGTCAGGGTTTCCTCTGTGTGCCGTAAGAAAAAAGTTAGATAGCACCTTTAGACTCAGAGAACTTGAACGAGAGACAGAGAATCCAACATGTCCTACAGACTTTCTAAATAAAGAATATGTCCATCTCTTCAGACTGTTTGAAAGATGAATCCCTTACAAAACAATGACCCATCATTATTAAGACAAGTGTCACAGTTCCAAAGGCTAAAGGGTAAATTATACTTCTGCGTCGAAGCTACGCCGTACCTACGACGTAGGTGTCTACGGCGGTGCAAGCATTTATAGTTCTGCGTCTGTGATTCTGCCACCAACGCCGAAATCGGCAGACATCAACCATATACAGGTAGGAGGGAATACAAAGTGGGCCAGTCACAGTGCTTACGGTCTTGCGTCACCCTACGCGCAGTTACATTTTTGGAGAGGTGCATGTAAGCTACGGCGGCAGCCTCTGCGGGCTACGCCGGCACCGGAAAGACCTACGGCGTAGCTACGACACAGAAGTATAAATTACCCTTAAGCGTTAGCTAGGTGCAATATGAGCCAGGATACAGATTACCCTATTTTTGTCTTCTGTTTAGATTACCCTAAATATAGTGACTCACTCATGAGTAAGCCTATGATTTTTTTGTTTTCAGCACTGACCTGCCATCCGTGGGTTGTTCATGGGGCCTTAATTCATAATTTAAAGCCTAAACATTGCGTTGCCTTTATGAATCAGAAAAAAAGGCCATAGATCTCTTATAGGCCATAGCCCATTTTAAAAGGCTCCAACCAACTGGCAAATGTCAGGATGGTTTAATTAATCATATCCAGCACAGGGAACTTATTATTATTTGGTATTTGAGGGCATATCCCTAATAATTTCATCAATGCTCACCATTGGCTGACAGCCCACGACCTTAGGGTTACCTCTACTTGTGCTGCACTGTTGCTGTTGGTCTGTAATATGACCACAGGCTTGCCAGCACTGCCACTACACTACCTATATCCAGTTTCAGGGGAGGCCGGAGAGGTTGTGCCTGACTCAGGAGCTCAACTGTGCATAGCTGGTGATGTCATGCTGGATTCCTCAAGTCATAACACATTACAGCTGGTTGGTTGATATGGAGGACAGAAGTGTATGGAGCGTTTGTACTTTTCCTTCCCATGATAGGCTTGCTATACAAATCTATGATGGCTCGTCTATTCTCTCATTACTGGAATATTGTTCTAATTATTATTCTATCATGCATTAGCATTTCATTGTCTACTGACAATGGAAATTGTGCTAAGGAAAACAGGATGCACATGTAATTTACAATCTGTAGGTGGCCACTGCAACTTTGCATTGGGACTCAAATTTCAACTACAATTTTTCATCTATCTTTCAGTTAAGAATCCTCTGGTGAGTGGTACTTCCTCTGAATTTACATTTTTACTGGATTGACTGTGTCTTATCCCTGCATAGCATCAGTCCTGGAGCCATGTACAGACTGTTCAATAATTGATGAGATGGAGGTGAAGCCATTGTAGAAGCTCAGATATATTATTGATGGATAGCGTTGTAAGGTTTTCACAAGGAATGTGTGTCAGATCTGCTAGAACCAACCAGGGCAGCGATTAGCACCCTCTCACCTGCAGAACCCTGATTTCAATCCCCAGGCCTTTTGCCTGGACAGGATTGGGTTCAAACGGCTGCTGTTCTGAGAGCGCAGTGGACAGACAAACACCTCAGTGACCTGTTTGCCACAGTTTGAAAGTGATGGAATGGTTGTCATCAGGTGATATATGATGTACTTGCCAACAGCCCAGGAGGCACCAATAAAACAATGATCAAACAATGAAATAACACTGTTAACTCAGCACATTAAGACTGAAATAGATAAAGATAAATGAAATATGTATTACCTTACTAAACTCAGATTGTACAATAGGCTTGTCTCAGGTAAAGACTTCCTTACATAAGAGCTTTATCTATCATAATTTATGTTTCTCCCTGTAAAATGCTGATCCCAATAGTAAAAGGTCTGCTTTCTATTTATCCCTCCCCTGTTCCTTATCACATTGTGGGGTGTTTCGCCTTCAATCCCAGTGACAGCTTGATGTTACTGTATACCCAATGCAATATATCTGCCATACATAGCACTGTAGTGCATCTTCCCCATAAAGTTGTCAAGCAGCATTCAACTTATCTTCATTATTTCCCTGGGTCTCACGAGTTTGGTGCCTCTGTGAAACATTATGGGAGCTATTAATGTTTCACTTTAGCACCAAATGTCAGTCAGGCTGTATTATTGAGGGACAGTTTATGTTTTCTGTTATCAAGAAAGGAATACTGTGTCCTTGGGAGGTAAATGCCTTCGATGCCTTGTTTACAGTTATTCCGTGGGAAATACTGAATTTAGGGTCTACCTAACCACTGTATTATCACATAGCTCTAGCTATCCTTCTTGTTTGCTGCCTGTGTGTTTTAAGGATACACAAGGGACCAGTGAACATAAATACCCTGAAGCATTTCCTTATTTGTGCTCAAGCAACTTGCACCAATTCTGTGTGAGGTAAGAAAGCTTGACCAACATCAAAACATGGTGGCACAAACACTGAGCAACAGCGTTGTCTCACGGTTATAGTGAGGCACTCAAACTTCACTCAATTAAGCAGATTCATAATGGGCCATTTTTTCTGGCTGGCAGGCTAACCAGGTCAGCCACAAAAGAAGAGAAATAGGCTTTTGTGTGTTTCCCTTCATACATTTGCACACATTGCTGAAGTGCCAACATTTCTTTGTAGCCTACTCTATCTAACCAGAAATGGCGTATATCCATTATAAATGTGAAAAAGAAAAACAGATTAACTTTCTGGTGAAAACTTATTTCAAGTAAATTCTGGAACTTTCCATCATATTCATGCCAAAGGTAAAAGTCAAATGATGCAGCATCTTAAAATGATGGTATGTCCTGTTTCTTTGTTAAACATTTCCCTTTGCATTCAATTATGTTATAATCGTACAGGCCAGTATGCCTCTGCATATTAAGCTACCAGACCAACATACTGACACACTGCCTTTTACTTAATTTGTTTGTTCATAATTCAATAATGAAAAATATGTACAGTGGGCAAATACATCAGTGTGGCTAGAGGTAATAGGATACACAAGATAGGACCATTAAGACATGAACTTTTAGAATGAAATGATCATTCCATGAAAATATGTTTTCACCATCCAGAAATGCACATCCATACACCAAAACTACCATGTTACCATGTTTTTCCAATTATTACAAATACTGCCTATAGACAAATGTAGACTACTTAATGAATTAAGAGAAATCTGGTGACAAGAAATTTGTTAAACTAAAATTCAAGATAGAAAGAAAGAAAGAAAGAAAGAAAGAAAGAAAGAAAGAAAGAAAGAAAGAAAGAAAGAAAGAAAGAAAAAGGGAATCTCTCAAAAATACAGGATTTCAGGGCATTTGGTGAAGTGACTGCACTGACTACAGTGCAGTCAGATAGGATCTCTATGGCCTATCCCGTGCACAGGTGCCTCAAGTGGTCTGAGTTAAGGAGATGTGCCCCTGTGATAAGTTGGCCTTGGTCTTAAATGGCATGCAGTTGTTCACGTGTGTATAGTTCTACACAGTGAATAGTTCAACATGGTTTTGTAAATGACATAATACCTTTTACCATGATGTAGAGGTAAATAAAAAGGTGAGTAAACTATGACCTCCAGTCGGTGATCATCATAAGGCAAACCACCACCGTAATAAACAATAATCGATTACATTTTCATAAAAGCATTGAGTCATTTTTGTTTCCTACATCAGTTTGATACTACTTACTATTTGCACTATTAATTAAGCTCATAAAGATTTATGTCAGCCTAAAAAGGTGGGTAAACTATTCTGAAAATAAAACCCAGCACAAAAAAGTGGATAAACTGAGTTTAAGTGGGTTTACCCTCCACTATCCCTACAATAGCCTACTCAAATAGATATTACCCCCTAATATGATTTCAAGGCCAACATGGGGAGGTTTCAGACATGGCCAAATAGTACTAAATACAGCACTAAATAGTTAGTAAATATGCTACACATTTCCAGTATGTGTGTGGCTGAGCCATCTGAGCCACCAATCAGCACAGCCTGAGGCTTATCTGTGTGGACAGGTCAGGGTATGTTGGCTCTCCTTGGCTTGTTTGTCACATTTAACTTGAAAAGGGTGACCTACATTGGTGGTGGTGTATTGTTACATTAGCAGAAGCGGTTTTTCAAATGGCTCTGCAAAAACTATCTTCAAGTAATTTAGTCTATTGAATCTTAAAATCAACGTATTCTTAAAACAAGTGAAAATCTGCTGATTGGGCGAGCTAATGTCACTTGTTTCTCATGCAAATGACGTTTATTCAAGAATTTCCTGAATCAAGTGTCACACTAGAGGAATGATCTGCTATAGTCTGCCTTGATGTTTATATGGAACAATTCCTTAATCAGGTGAAATTGTTAGAAACTAATGACATTGTCTCACCTCGTTGCATTGGCAGAAGTGTGCACTTGCTTTCAGAAAAATAAGATTGTATTAGGCTACATAATATGCATGACTTAAGGTGGAATGTTTTTCCGGCTGGTGGCTGTAGCCTAGCCTACTATGTGCATGCGTTGCGCACACGATGTGACAGGCCTTATTTGAGGAGCATGTCTTTATACCCACCCCCTTCCTACGATCAGACGCAGAGCCTCCAGGTTGCCGTGATAAGCAGCCCATAACGTCGGTGTCATGCCATCCTCGTCCGGTGCGTTGAGATCTTTCCGAGTAGCCTCCCTCAGCAGGTCCAGGTAGCCGTCCCGGGCCGCCTTGTGGTATCTGTCATTCATGGTGCAGAATTAATCCACCCTCGACCCCATTCCGTTTGACCATCATCATCCTCATCCGGCCATGTAGTGGGCGCTGACCGGCTGAGATGCCAATTTGCCCCAATGTCCCACCACAGCCAGTGTCGCTCCTAAACAGTATAGGAGATCGAGTCAGAGCGCGTCGGTATCCAGGGACACCCGGGATGCGCACCGCATGGCTAACAGTGCTCCCGGTGGCCAATGTGGTCCACCTCAGACTGGGGGCCCCGCTCTGGACCGGTGGCTCCTGAAAAGACCATTCAACTTTTTTCAACAAATTTGTTTTTTTCTCCAAAATGTGTATGACATGGGTCTAGTAAGGGTCTGTTATCACCACAGGGCAATAACCCATTTATCACTCAAGGATAAACTCATTCAGGATAGTGTTTGGTGTCACTCTAGCAGAATAATGGGTATATTTCTGAATTCATTCAGTGTTCATTCTTAAGTTTCCACACAAAATATGTAACCAAATTCTATGTTAAACTGTGTCAAATGGTAACAAAGATCAGCAATATACTTCTGCCAGAGCAAAAATCATAATGCCACCAATCACCATGAAATGAGAGTCATTTCTCATATTCTTCTATTCTGTTTATACCATCCATGATTCAGGCTGACAGCCCAGGGGCACGCCTTGCTCACATTCTGCAAACTGTTTGCATTTGTCAAATCTGAATCCCTCCTTTTCTCTGCTACTAATTGAAATGCTACAGATCAGAGAAGGTTAAAGAATCTCTTGAGTATGAAGAGTGAATGGGACTCTCTCTCAGTGTGCTTGAGACAGATACACGCATTTGTGTAAAAGAAACGAGTCATTCTAGTAACACTTTGGTCCTTATTCTGTATTTCCCTGTTCTTCTGAATAAGCTATTGTTCTCCCTGAGAGGCTTCCTTATTAACTGTCAAGATTTAATAAAGAACTTGAATGCACACACAGAAGAGATCAGTGTGAAGTGTTGTCATTTTGTTGGCTGTCCCTGTTGCAATGGGAAAGTGCCTTTGCTCTCAACCTCACCCTACTGCCAAGGATAAAAATTAGCCTCAGTGCTGATCTGAAATAAAGATAACTGCACGTTTTAACCTATAGGGGAGACTGGGGACGGTTGCAACATGGGACGGTTGCAACAAGTCTTATTCCTCCAATCAGAAACATGCTAGAGTGCTGACACTCATACTGTACATGCTCAGTTAGACCCTCCCCCTACCAGGAAGACAGAAGACACATTCAACATCTGCTGCTGTATTTATTGAAAAAAACTTGTTTTGGAGGTATGAAAGTATTTTTTTTTCATGAGCTGTATTTTTGTCATACTGTCCTGACCTTTTGTATGAATTAATCAAAACTTACTTAGTTTGAATCATTGTTTTGTTGACTTCTAAGTGACATGGTTAGCATGTGTCAAGGTCAGTGTGTCTAGCTAGCACATGTTCTGTCATGGCTGATAGGGTTGGGGATGGTTGCAACAAGCTGTTGGATTGTATTGCTTTAAAAAAAAAAAGAGGGGGAAAAAGGGTGCATTCGCGCAAAACTTGTTGATGGGGGGGGGCGCTCCGCAATTGTTCATTTCTTTTTATTATCTTTTGATTGGGTGGGCAAGAGGCCCCCCCCCCCCCCAATGGCAGGTGTTCGTTCGCTTATGAATCTTTGACGGGGGGACGGGGTGGGGGGTGTTTGCTTATTAGCTGTGTCATTTTGGGATGTCTGTGCACCTTTCAGCAAACCAAAGGTCGCAGTTCAAATTCACTGGGCTGTTTTAAAA
>OMLI01032587.1:0-18049 GCA_900302605.1 Rondeletia loricata | reverse complement strand
CTTGTATTTTTATTTTTTTATTTTTTGAGTAACTTATTTAGAGCAAGCGTGGCAACTCCTATCGTCTGTTCTTTTCTAGCCAATTAAATGTAGGCTTAACACTATTTTTAAAATTGGCTAAAATCAAATCCCCTTCCTCTCACAAAAAAGCGCCAGCTGCCAGCCAAATAACTGATAACTGACTCCTTTCCAGCCTGCTACTTTTTGAAAGGTAATTTTTTAAATTAAAACGGTCAATTCCCCCGATCACCTATTGTTAGGAGCCTTAGAGTCGTGCATCGGACAGATCTATACACATCTTTTAACTTAGTTGTAGTGCTGTGCCAGTGCAAGAGAAAGCTTTGCTCCTATTGCATCTCATCAAATCCTACAGAGCCTTGTGAAACGAAAGTGAAACTTATGGTTAAATGCTCCATGCTGTTCACATGTGTTTCAGATGGTCTGTGCTAGGTAGTTACCGTACTTGCCTAACTAAAGTTGTTTTTCTTGCCTAAAGTTAACCGTTTTCATGTGACTAACAGGTGAAAATGGCGTGTCCAGGTTGTGCTATTGCCACATAATCTAATTTGTGGGGGAGGAACATAATCACATAATTTGTGTCCACAACACGTAATCTGCGTTTCAAAGGTCACGCTTATTTCACGACATTTCCTGAGTCTGGGAGTGCAATGCCTCTCACGACAAGCACGTTGCCCTAGGCTACTTGCCAGCTTGATTCAACTCAACAGTTGGGATTTTCTATGATAGTGGAGTTGCCGAGATGTGACATTTAGAGGGCAGAGAGGATGAAAGCTATTCCAACAACTGATGCTAAAAGCGTTTATTTTTTATTTTTAGCATTTTATTGTTATATGTTATTGTTTGGTATTCTGACACTCTTGAATGCTGTTCTGCATCAGTGTGGCACATCACAGCCTCTAGCATGCACAGACCACATTTCAAAATAAGACCAAATGTGCAAATCCTAATATGCAAGGCCATAACACTGTAACATACAAAGTTATTTATTGGGTTTGATTTTGAATGGGTCAACCTTCAGACTCAATATGTAAGAAAATGCAACTGAATGACAGAAACATTTGAGCTAGGAGCACCAGTGCTACCAAGTAAAAAAGGAAATTTAGAGCCCTGAAGTGGCATCACTGTGCAAAAGTACTAAGGGCAAATAGCACACAGTCAATAGATGAAGTATGATACAAAAAATATCTTGACAAGCATTCACTAGCACAGACAATGGACCTGAACACCTAAACTTGAATGGACATATGAATAGTTAGTCAGTTAGGGCACAGACATTTCGGAAAGGGGAATCAACAAATGGAGAAAGGCAACAAATGTTTTTACTTGCAACAGATGGGGGAATAAAGAAGAAAATATTAGGGAAAATACTGGATAATACTGGACTATAAATAATCACTTGTGGTCAGAGAACTGGCCCTGTGGACAACAACACAGCAGGGAATTTGAAACATGGATTTCAGAGATGCCAAGGTCTAGAAGCCTGCCAACTTTAAACTAACCAAATCCAATATGAATATCTTATGATGACTACTTCAAGGTGATCGAAGTTACCTCACTGGAAATCACAAGGAGGTTAACTTTACAAAAGTGAAGTTTGTGTGATGAAAACGGTATATTTTTAGATCGCCAGGAACAAACAGGAAAAAGCTTCTTTAAACAGCTCTTCTGATTGGTCAAACAGTCAGTTTTTCATTCATTCATTTTCTTTACCTGCTTACCGGTATTCCAGTTCAGGGAGCCTATCCCAGCATGCATTGGACGAAAGGCAGGGAATTATTACACACACACACACTCACATTGTGAATATTCTGTTTCAGGTGTTTTGCTACAATTATTTCTTTCTTAAATTAATTTGTTAATGGTGGCCACAATGACATAGCAGAACTGGAATTGAAATCCATCCATCACAGCAGTGGTGACACTTGTGATTTGGAGTATAATTGTAATTAGTGGATAATCATAATCTGAGAATCCTCAGTTTACTCTATACACCTTAGCATTATCAGTCCAAGTACTTGCAGGGTACAGCTAACTTGCTAGCGGTGGGCATTTCTTTGAAGCCAAGCCAAGGGGATTTGGCTCTCGTGTTAAAACATTACTTCTCACTGACTATATGCAGTAAAATTGTGAGGTTTGAACACTGCCATGTTTGTACTCCCTGATTTGTTTTTAAAAATGCAATAAAAAAATCTTTGATGAAATATATTATGTGCTGAGCACCAGTTAAATTCACAAGCTGCAGAATATTATTTGTTCAAGGATCTTCAACAACATTCTTTCAATTGATTTTAAAATGCATGATGATGACTCAAGAAATGATTATTGAATACTTTGTGGGAAATCTTTTGAATAGTTTGCAGCGATGAAACTTTGAGAGGGACTGTTCACATCAAAATCTGGGGAAATAGGCCAGAGTATGCAACAACACCATTAACAATACTGTGTTTCATGCTCTTCTTTGGGATATTATGAACATTCATTTCAATCATTTTCATATTTGCAGTCTTAACTATTGATATGAATATTATCTATCTGTTTTTCCTTGCCTTTTGGAAGGTTTTTGTGCATAACAAAATCCCACACCTTCCAATAAGGACAACAATATGCCTTGTCTGGCCCTGTGGTTGTCATTAAAGGAGACATTTGCCATGTTGCTGCTGTCCAGTCAGATGGGCTGAGGCAGGACCCTAATGCAGACAGGGAGGAGCCTTTCTGGCCTACAGCACAGCCAGACTAAGGACAGCTTTGTCCAGCACTGGGTTTTACCCATCTGTCCTGCAGGCCCCTAAATGTATTTCTCAGCAGACCGATGCTCTGTTATTTTGCATGAGATAGATATGCTTTGAATGGCCTTTATCTAAGGCTTTAGAAGTTACAGAATCACATTGGCTGCCATTAGTCCTTTACTTACTTACATTTGCCAATATAAAGCAGACAGCTTGCTTATCAGAACATCAATTCTTCTGTAATGCTTTGTTATGTGTGTGCCTGTTTCCACTGGCATTTTTACCAGGTTTCCTGAATGTTATGTAGCAAGAGTGGTTTGTTCTTAAATCAATTCAGTACAACTGATGGTTACATTTAAATATAGGTACATGATTTTAACATGCATCTTTAATAGGCCAGCCCCAAAAATCTTAAAATTATAGGAAATAATCAGAGTTCATATAAAGGGGGGAAAAAATCACCCTAAAACAAAACGAAAGCTGTTCATTTCACTTTCTGTTGTGAAGATAATAATTTTCTGCTCAGAGGAACAATGCAGATGTTCAACTGGAATACATTATTTACTCTGGCAGCCTGGGATGTATTTCCACCTCTTGAAGATTTGTATTTGACTATTTAGGAGGAGGATTTTTGTGAAAGTGCTAAAATAATGACATTACATTTTTAGATTCATCCCAGCTTTTGTATTTTCATCACCCCTCAGCTTCTGTAATTTCAATGCAATTTCAGCCTCTGATTGCTGTTTTGCTTGAATGCTAATCATTGTTACTGAATAACCTGTTTGCTAGTCTGCTCTTTTTCCATTTAAGATAAGGTCATTTAAAAGAAAATATGAAAAAGTTAGAAGGGTCAGTAAACAGGCGCACATTGCACTTACAGGGACGCACAGACAACAAAGTCCAGTGACCTCTGCAGTAAATTGCAGTTTACAATATCACACTTCAAATGTGCCTGAGCCACATGCAGTCCTGTGAAGCGAGGGGTGATGTTTTGTGCTGGCTGAAAAATATTCTGTTGCCATTGCTGTGCTTTTGTCTGAAATTAGTCAGAGCACCAGTTTCTACTGCTGTCCAGGGATACATTCTTACTCAAAAAAATGTACACAGTTAATGAGGGTACGAGATTTACGATCTCTGTGTTATATTTTCAGTGTTTCTCCATTTCCTGGGAGGGTTGCTTTGACTTTTCCAGTGTATTGGAGGATTCTATTGTGCAGTAAGGCGCAAGGAGCACACCAAAACTGAGGGCTGGTGTGCCTGCACACTTGCTGGACTGCCATACAATTCTTATTTGGACACAGGAAAAAAGGTTGACTGAATATTACCTGACAAAGATAATAAAATACTTAATAGTAGGTTAAGATGTGCTGAAAATGGACTAAACATATTTAGGAGAGATGTGCCCATGATGTTATGACTCAAATCAGCCTCATCATACAACTATACTGATGACAGTCAGGTGTGCAACAAAATGGATTAAATGACAGCTGCCAGGTGTCTCCTTCAAAGCACAGGCAAGTAATCATATGAATATTATGTCTCCCTCCTGTAAGCTTCTGACACATTGTGAATAGATGAACATGTGAACAAAACACAAATAACTTCAGAGCAGCCTAATGCAGCACACATGGGGGTTTATTCAAACTGTGTTATTGTTCTATCCTTCATGTAACTGTTTACTAACATTTTCAATCATGTGTCATTTGCAGGGATAAAACAAGTGACCACATTCACTATGATGACAGTTATTTTCAATATATAATTTCTCTCTGTATTCTGTTAAGTGGCTGGACTTAGACACTTCAAAATCTGTCTGTTTTGAGCAGAGACTGTGGGTGGGAGAGGGGAAACAACTGAAAGATAAGAAAGCCTTCCACTCCACACACACTGAAAAAAGCCGTTCTTACCTCTTGTCTTGTCGTCCACCATCAAAGCCACATTTTCTGGCACAGTCTTCTCTTTGTTCTATATTGATCCATCTTTTCCTTTTAGCAGCATGCTGCCATGTAGGAGCTTCCCAAGGTCTTGCAGCTGGCAGGTCGAATGCTGACGGTGTGACACGTTTACAAGGTCTGTAATGTGCGTGCAGGGTAACTATTTTTCATTACCGGTAAACACAAGGCTTCTTGCATGCACATAGTTCAATGCAAAACATATGATATTTGCAGTTTGAACTGGATAAATGCTTTTAAATGGGATCTCTGCTCTTTTCAATTGCATAAGGAAGGGGTGTGTGCTGGGGTCCAAATGGCTTTGCTTGGCCTACAATTGAGTTGTGTATACCTGGAGAGTAATTGGACAGATGACCTGTGGGTATAGCATCTGGCACCTCTGCTTGCATCCAGGCACGTAGACAACGCAGCTTAATGGTGAAAGGACATTTCCAGGCTTTTATGTGTTTGTTTGTTAGCTGAACAATGTTTGCCATAACCTACACTGCAAAAAATAGCAATCTTATCAGTCATTTAGTCAAGTATTAAGTCTTAAAATATTATTTTTTCTAAATCAAGTTCAATGGGGTGGGATAATTTTAATTATTTCCAATGCAAATGAACTTATTTCAAGAATTTACTTGAATCAAGTGACATTATCTTGATACAGATAGAGAGATACACTGCTTGATCTTCCTTGTTACACTTGAACATTACATTTCTTATACTGAGCTAGTAATAATAAAATATGAAATATACAAAAGAACACAAAGTTGTGATTTTTATGCATGTGTATCATTTTAGAGCTTGATCTTCCTTGTTAAACTTGAATATTACATTATCTGTACTGGGCTAGTGATAATTTGTGAGGGATAGTAGAAATTTCACTGTACTAGCCCGGTGGGCAGAATCCTTAAAGGATAATTCCGGTTATTTTCAACCTGGGCCTTACTTTCCTACTTTTTGCCATCATGACAATTGACTGTATTGAAAATGTCATCACTTACTTCACTGTAGAGCATTTATACCTGCAGGTGGCCGGGAGCGCTGCTGTCCCAACACACACACAGGGCCAACGATAATCTCCAACAGTTGAATAAAAAAATCCATTAAAACATGTCCTTTCTGATTTTGTGATTTGTGATTTCTGAATTGTCCCATTGCAACCAAAGCATCAGGCTTCAGGTTATGCTGCAACTGGTTCCAGGTATATGGCGCACAAAATCTAAAAGCAGTCTTTCCCAAGTCAGTGCTGACCAGAGGAACCTGAAGCATCAACCAGTCATGATAAACTCCAACTCTCCAGTCAATAAGCGACATAAGATATGATGGGAATATTTGGGAAAAACCAATGCTGATCTCACATAAAGAGAGGACCAGCCCACTTTTTGATATAAAATACAGTGATGAGTACCATAGAGATCTCCAGTTATACATCTAAATGCAGAATGGTAAACAGCATCTAGGGTCGTAAGAGTGGAGGTCGCTGCATGTCTATAGATCACCATAGTCTGAAATAGGTTGCTTCCACAATCCTCTGTCTACAGAACATGGGGAAACAAGCCTCGTTTCTGTACAAACAACTGAGCTTCATTCTCAGTTTTTTGGTCAATGTATAAATTTGGGTCTTAAAAGTAAATTAGTCATCGATCCATATAGCTAAATAATACCTATACCTAAACACTTTGGGAATTACTCCTGAAATAATAATTAGATTGAATATATGTGCCATGTGCTCTGTAATCAAAGGGGCAGTGAGTTTAAGAAAAAATGGATTCAAAGGGTCAAACATCTACTTAGTTCTCTTAAGCGGGAAAATATTAAATTAAAACTTAGCACGAAGCCTTAACATGTCTGTAAACTGTGGGGAAGATACAGGTCTAATACTGATGCATCCAGATCTATAGAGAGGGCAGCCTTTTTCATTTCCTCAGCCTCCTCGTACTCTGCAAGGAAACAGCACAAAATACATAAAAAAATGTTGAAGAAGGAAATTATATGTCAAGGAGGTCAAATCTAATAGATAATTGAGTGAATATGCCTATTCAGTCACGATTTGTAATTGATTGCTGAAGACACTGAATAACTAACATCCTACAGATCCAGCAGACATCTTGTACTCTTTGTACCTCCAAAGTGCCTTTCGTCACTTTTCAAATGATTAACAAAATATAAGATTCTGCACACATTCAAAACTAGAAATGTTAAGAGCTCACATTTACCATGGGCGTGAAAGTTAAAGAGATGTACAAAGGTTAAAATTTATCAGTTCCAAATTATCAGTCTTGACTACTTCAAGGCTGTCAAATATTTAAATGCACATAAATTAAAGGAACTTTTTACATCAATGAACAGAACAGCACATATCACTTATAGTTTATCTTATTGAAACCATCATTTACACAAATCTCACTCAGTACTTTCTCTGTTTGCCATGTTGTCTATATTGTAGCTTCAGGGCCACACACTGCATCTCTGCCTCTCCTTAGTTAAAATTGAGGTCTGCTCTGAATGACTTATGGGTTCTGACTGCTGTTTTTCAACAGGCACATCCTTGTCCATTGTGCTGCGTTAGGTGAATTTGAGCCATACAGTGCCTGTATTCCATTTAATGTCTGCATCTCTCCCACTCTAGAAGATGATGGTGGAACGTTGTTGTTTTTTAGCTGTGACCAGCAGCTAGTATAAGTCACTCTGTCGGTCCCAAAAATTTTAAACGTTTACTGGGCATGTGCCATTGAGGGACACAGCTATAAAGACTCTATGAGCCTAACTGCTGCTGCATTTTTGTGAAGCTGAAAAGGGGTAAGATGTGTGTGCGAGCCAATTTGGAGTTTAACCTCACCTGACAGGAGAACACCTAAAGGGAGAGAGGGAATTAATCTTATCTCTGCCTTGGTCTAATACAATACAACATATCTCCAGTCATGGGAGTCAACCCTGTTTTTCTGTAAAAGCCAAGCTGTTAGTATAGACATGATTGGGGTGAAGGGCTTGCTTTACAAGTTTCCAAGGTAATTAAGTGATGGTGCCAGTGGGGGTGTTAAAAGATGGACATCAACTTGAAAATTTTCATTAACCGGCTGTATCACATCAGTATTTACTCTCAAAGCAAAGCCAAAAAAGAAGTTCCAACTGAATGTGAACTGGCATTATAAAGTCAAGGACTTCTTTAGTTTACACCCTGAGACAGGATAGTTTACTGTGAAACACTTAATTCAAAAAGCTATTTTGTGCTGAACAATTTCTAAAGAACAACTTTCAATCAATGGAGACATAGCCTTCCAAGCTGCAAGTGCATTCCTGGGCAATTTCCAACACAATATAGGAGTGCATTTTCCTCTTAAGATAGACTTCAGAGGAGGCAGAGAAATTCCACTGATGTTGTTTATTAGCCAGGTATCTGTTCAACAAAGTATAAGGTCATTTCATATATAGATCTAGTTGGTGTTTTAGCGGTCCTGTGCTTATTCATGGTACTGTGACGGTCCCATAAAGCAGTGGTTCTCAAACATTTTGGCTCGTGACCCGTAAAAAGAAGCAATATCTAGTCGTGACCCCCCGTCACAGGCTGCATATGCAGAGTGGTGAACAGTTCAACCAAAAAATGATTTTCCCTTTTCAGGTCGTTTCATGTGATTATCAGAGGAGGCCTAGAGGCAGAAAACGATTTAGTTCACAAGAAAAAAGCAAAAATGTGAGAAAAATCTGAAAACTTTAT
The DNA here is from genome assembly GCA_900302605.1 of Rondeletia loricata. Lineage (NCBI taxonomy): Eukaryota > Metazoa > Chordata > Actinopteri > Beryciformes > Rondeletiidae > Rondeletia > Rondeletia loricata. Next base: position 9,650 of record OMLI01032587.1, on the reverse strand, counting down.
CATAATGATAAATGGAGAGGGAGAATCATCATGTTGGTCTCACTGGTTTGTTCCAAGATCGGTGAGAAAGGCTTGACTTTTCTATGTGATTTATTTCTTTAAAATATTATATTACAGAGAACATTGAATTAAACAGACAGATTCCATCTTCTTATACAAACAACCTTTATTGAATGTAATTAGTTGCAGCCTTAAGTGAGTTTTTACAATATTCTATTGCAGTGGACTTCATTATAGATTAGTTTATAACCTTGTCTATCCAGAAACAACTGTTGAGGTAAAGCTCATGCAGTTAACTGTTCATGAGAACTTGTCTTGTATTTGACAGTGGGACAATTAATTTGGATTTTCTCAAGGATGAAGGCAAGCAGCAGAGAGATGAGTCACTTTCTCTACCCATAGTTATACAGAACCATTTGGCATCTCCCAGACTCCATACAAATCAAAACTAGCACAAGGACAGAAATGTTGAATCACATGGCAACAGAGCAGCGCTTTAGAGACACCAGGAAGAGATTACATGGAGTAAACTATCTGGGAAAATACAGAACTGTCATGTGGTCTGAGATGTCATGACACTCGCTTCCACCTGTAATCTCAAAATAACTGCATCTTCTCTGCTGGACTACATGTAGTCCTCTTACATAATGTTGTAAATTCAATGCTAGTCACTTTTTCAGTGAACCCATAATGCAAAGGATACTTGTCATGAAATAAACTGATGGAGTCATTTCAGGATTTCTTGCAAAGAAGCCACAATGGAGCTTTTCAAAAACGTTCAAAATGAATAATGAAACAGCGATGCCTGTAGCAGAAGTTGCAGAACAAATGAAAGTTCTGAAGAGTAATGTAATGGGAAATTAAAGCAATCTGTGAATAAGCGTGATGATTTTGACAGTAAATAAGGCCTAGGCCTTATTGATTAAAGTTCTGTGGTATTTACATTTATTGATTTTAAAAAGCCACAGCAACACAAAAAGCAACACATGAATTACTAGAAAAAACACATATAGTGCACTTTCAAAAGTCACCATTGATCATTAACAATTGTATACAATAATACTCTTGAATAATCCTCAATATTCTTAGTGATAATAATTCCCAGTCTGGAGTGGGTTTTAAGAGATATCTCTCTTGGGTGGCAGCTTCTGGATGGAAAAAAAAGAACAAATAAATGTTTGGAAAAGGGGAACCTTTAGATAAAAGACAACTTCATGTCACTCTAAACATGTACTGTACATTGGGGAAAATAGAGTAATACTGCCCTCTACAATTTTTTTTTTTTTATAACTGTGTGTGATGAATTGAAGTGATGAACTGAAATTGATGAATGGAAACAGTCTAAAGAATCCCCTCCCTTTTTAACCTATTTATATCATCACATTTCATCATTTAAAATTTTTGGTGGACAGATTTCCGTCTTAGATTCATGAACACATAGCTTTTCCAGGTAGGTGATATGGGTTTGAACATTTTACTTCAGTTCACCATGGATTAGTTTTTTGTCTTCAGGGTGCTAAGGCAAGATATACTGTATAATCTGTTTCCCAGGATTTAGATAGAGAGAGATGTGTTAGCATCAGTGTTGGGTGGATAACTCAAAAAATTTAATCTATCAAAGAAATCAGTTATTAAACTAAAAAATAATCAGCTATTGATTGCCTCTTAGATTACTTCTGGTCTATCATTGGTGTTGGCCTATCCATATGCCAAACACAATGGATTTCAAAATGTATATATAGGAAATGATTCACTGATATATTATGATATATAGATATTTAATTGAGGATACTTATGTTAAATAAAAATAAAAAATAGAAAAAACATACTGCAATATTGTATCTTGTAATGTATGTAATTATACTACAATATTGTCATGCATCTTTCAAAAATGTTTGCACATGTAAAAAACAGTCTGTTGGAGTGATTTGACGAACATTAGAAACAAGATGCACCAACACATTTGTGAAAGTTTAGAGTGGACAGAAGAACAAGATAATTAATTTGCAAGGTGCTTCTCAGCTCGTTAGATAATTTAGCTGTTGAGGAACATACAGAAGGCACAGGTAATGTTAGTAAAAGGCTTTAGATGTGAAATAATCAGAGTTGAAAGCGGGGTAAAAATCTGGAACCTTTGGAAATTTTGATGTACATTTTGGAATCTATGGAACATTTCAGAATTCATACAGGTAAAAACTATTATATTTTTCTTTAATTCATTGTACCTATAGCCATATTTCACTGTGACTCAGTATTGGATCAATCAAACCATTAAGCATAAAAATAGTTAAAAGGAAAATCTCAACAAACATGATGCTGTTTTAAAGCAGTTCATCAACTTTATTTCCTTTCTTTCAAACTAAATGCCAACTGTGTATCGATAATGATCATTTCTCGGACAAAAAGGCCTTGCTGTCCTCCATCCTAGACTAAGAAAAGGTTGATGAGATAAATAAAAAACTACCTACCTAACTTTGTAAGTAAACTTGTTGCCTGGTGTTCTCCTTATTATCCTATTTTGAGGAAATATATTGCTGTGATTCTCCTTATCTGGGGTTTGCTTGAGGGCTGCTGTGTTTGCAGACATTTGTAAAAACTTGCTGATTTCACAAATTACAGTAATGCTCCAGGTTGAACAGGTAACTGGTGTAAAAAGGTACAGGTGAGTTTGAGTTTGAGGTAAACACACCTGCCATTGTTTTAAGTATGAGAGTTTGGACAGTCCTGGAGAAATATGTTTTATTCAATATGCTAGATTTTTAAAACGATGTAAAACAGCATACATTTTAGATTACTGCAACTCCCCTAAGGTCCAAATGGAAAATTACCATGGAAAGTTTCAAAAAAAATTCTTGGAATTACCTCCCTATGCGAAGGAGTATGACCCCCCCATTAACAAGGTGCCTGAAGACATTTTTGGGCAAATCAATTACAAAATATTAGTTAAATAGTTACAGCACTTGTCAGTCAACCTAGCAGACATTCATCACAGATTATGAGATTTGAAACTTTGAGGTCTGATTTTCTTTCAACTACTACCTTTCACATAAATGCAAAGATATTGATATAAAAAACATGATTTGACCCCTCCTTGGTTTCTGCTCCTAACCAACCAGCCAGCGCTAGTTCAAATCCCCAAAACACCTCTAGTGAAGGATCAATGACAAGCATTGGAGCAATTCATCATGCTGAAACTCTGTGTTACTTCAAAGGGGTATCTTTAATTATGTAACAGTACTGTCGATTTGTTTTGCAGTCTTGTTTTGGCAGACCTCAGTCATTAGTAATGTAAAGCTTATGTAATAGCAGACACATATTGGTCAGTTACGGGAATTAAAAGTCAGTATCTGCAGCCACACAATTATGTCCACAAGACCTCGTGACCATGCAGGTGATCACCTTCAATATGTCATTTCTCCTAACCATCCAGTTGGCTCAGCAACACAAACTTCATAAAAGGCTTCAGCTGAATGGGGAAAGAGATGACAGAAAGAAAATGATCTAAAACACAGAGAACATAAAAGAAAGACATGAATACAAATAATTGAAGGCACAAAAAAGTAGTGAATGTTTATCAAAATGAAAAACTGACGTCCATAAAATAAAATATATTTTGATGTTGGCAATGTTGCACATGCCTGTTACAGTTTGCATGACTGTTTTGTTGTTATACAGGTGTGTATACAGTAACACATAAGTTATACAGGTTCAGTCCATCTGTATACATGAAAATAGTCCATTGTCGATACTGAAGACGTTGAGGTCTTCCAACTGCACTGTAAACCAGAAGGCTAGCTACTTTTAAGAAAAACTGAGTCAACAACATCCATCAGATTAAGTAATCCAACATGGTATATTAAATAGCTGGTTACAAAACACAAATATCATATTGCATATCCACCGATTGCCTTGATTTTTTCCAACGTGTTACGTTTTGCAAGTGGCATTTTCACTCTTGTTGTATGAGAAATATTCTTAGGGATAAACAAAATACTCCACAACTCTAAAGTGCTTCAGTAGCATGATCAGATAGTGTATCTGAATAAGAAGCAACTGGATGGCTTCCAGTCAAAGAGGTTTGCAGTTGATCTTGCACTTCAACACCATGTTTTACAGTTGTGTCAATGAGTAGCAAGCACATTCAGATACAAACACATCACAGCAACACACTACCCAGCTTCTACTGTCTAAAGTCAATCTGATCATATTTCCTAAATCAGTTATTTCACACTAAATGGTTTGACATGTTATAGGAGGGAGACTAAAAGGGTGGGGGGTTATTTAATTTTGCCTTTGTGGTTTTTCTGATAGTCAACAGTAGATGGCAGCAACGTAGTACAAAATACCGGGAAGGAAGCCCACAGCATCTGCAGCTCTCAACTCTTCTTCTAGAGATACTCTGGGGAATTTGACTTATCAATTAAAAAAGACAGTAATAGAAACAGTAAATAACAGTGAACATTTAGTGTGGTCAGAGTATAATAAAGATAATGTCAGAACAGTTGACACATGGGTGTAAAACACATATACAAAACAGATGAAAGGAGCACATATCCATGCCCAAACCCAAACCTGGAAACTGGAGTCAGCCTCAGCATGCGACCAGGACTTTATCTAATGTAACACTTTGCCACCACATCCACCAGGCACGGACTCAGGCAGTTCCCAAACATAAAGTGCTTAGTTAGTCTCATATATCACTTTAAATGATGAAAGAAATCAGTCATAACCTGAGTTAAGCTATTTAATTGCTGGCTCCATTTCCCAAGCCAGTATATAAAAGATAAAATTCTACAGCAATGAGGATTGGATATTTCAGCAGTCTCAATGCAGTCTTGATTGCACTGACTATGGCCCGTTACTCTATTTTAAACCTATTTCAATGCAATAGTTGTTCAACAGTTTGAATTTCTTTTAACACCAGAAGTACAGCTTCCTCAACAAACCCACAACAAACCCACTGCAAAACTATTTGATGCAGCTTCAATATTTATTATTTCCCCAACTCTAATGGTGTTATTAATCACAAAAAGTTGCAAGCATAACCTACAGTGTCTCTTCTTTGGCTGATGCAGAAGTACATCTAACACACTGAGAGTTAAATGTACATACAGTATCACTGTAATTAGTAAGTAAACATTAAAAAGGTGCTTGTGCACAGTCACAAAGTAGCCCACCATAATATGACAAGGCACAAAGAACACACCAGCTACCCAACGGCACTGGGAATAATGTTCAGGGCTCAAAGACTAATAGACAGGGGGCTGCTGAGCCTCTAGATGAGCCTGTGGCCAGTATGCTCCTCCAGCCACAGCAGTAGAGGCTGTAAAGAGATTGACCCAGTAGGCTCATCCCCTGTGTACATCTGTAGCAGCACCTCTTGTAACACAAATAGCAGGGGCAGGCTCACGCTCAGTAGCTCAAACAGGAAGGCGTAGTCCTGGGCATTGTCCCTCAGGTGGACAGCAAGGGCCTGTGCTGTACTACGCACGCAGCGGGACAGGAGCCAGGGGGAATTACACACAGCGCGAGTCGCACTCAGGGACCAGCTCAGGTGTTTCCTTAGGAATGAGCTCAAGGTACCTGCTGCTGATGGGCTCTGCAGGCCGCCTGTGGTGCTGGGATGGGGCACTTCTCCATTAGCAGCCTGGGTAGCAGATCTCTCCTGGACCCCAGATCCACAGTGACTCTGAGAGAGAGGGCGGGACAGAGAGGGACAGAATACATTTCATAGTAAATATTGCTGGAATAAGATGAAAATGAACACAAAAATGAATTATTGGATGCGCAAGGCACTTACTGAGTGTACAGAGAAATTCCTCCGTAGGTTTGTCCCATTTTTACGTTGAGCGAAATGAAGTTTGCAGTACAATTTACCTGTAAGATTACACCAATTATCATACGAGGTATTTCAGAAAAGTGAAATACTGGATAATCTTTGTTCTATGAGCGGTGTGTGGGCACAATACTGTGAGAGAACTGATGAGAGCTGACATTTGATGACACATACCCAGTTCAGAGTCAAAGGCATGTGCTCCCTGGCGCAGGGCCGAGCTGCAGGTGTCACAGCGAAAACACTCCCTGTGGAAATAGAGACCCTCGGCACAGACCCTCTCCACTATATAAACACGCCTCTCACATGAGTGACACTTGTCGCTTGGCTGGGGGAATGCCCTGTGCACAGAGCCCTGGGAAACACAACACAGGCACAGTGTTGGTTAAAGGAGATGGTCAGGACAGTGAAATAATGACTACACTTCTCCATCTCATTATAACTGAGGCTGACATACACTAACTGTAGCCTTTCAGCAGGGAGAAAGATTATTTCACACTCATTGAAACACTGTGTCAGTTCATTGGATGACATTTTTAAAATAAAACAAATTTTTGCAAATTTATCATCCTATTGTCATTATGAACCACTGTCAAAGAGAGTGTCGCTCCCACATAATGTCCTCTATCCTTGAACTTCTCCCAGGGTTTATGCACTCAATTAAATGAGAGGAGTGCTCTTAATGTGAAAATGCACCAAAATTAAATGATGTTATGAGTCGACTATAACAACAAGCTTGACCTGATTTGAAGAACATGATATTATTCCATTTTGGTGCTTTTAGGACATCAAGGGCCTACTACTCCTTGTTAGCGTGTCAGCAAAAAAACAAGTTACCAACACAAAGGTAAAGGATCATAAATGCTTTGAAAGACATTTCTTGGAGAAAGGTGAATATAACAACTTAATGACTTGTAGAGGCTTTCATCAACAAACCACAGACATGCTTTTTTCAATAGGAAACAGTAATTGCCAGGACTTTTATTTGAACATTTTCACCTAATAAACTGACATTACATGGATACCTCATTAAATATGACTAACGTGTTGAATCATTATTCATAATGTGACATGTAGCTGTTATGAAGCTTTTGTTCAGGTGCTGTGTTTCAACTGTTATCAGTATACTGTTAGTGTAAAGACTCCTACAGTGTAATGACAGTTTTATGCCTACCTCTCATTTATGCAGGGTTACCAAAGTACCGAGGATGACTGACTAACATTACTGATTTATTTAAAACTGAACATTTTTTAAGCTTGATCAACATTCTAGCTGTTTTGAAGTAAAGGAGTAAGGGCCTGATCACACTGGAGCACACTGCTTGAAATCCACCATGATTTTCCTACTTGGAGCTCTGATTAGAGCAGCTCCTAGTAAAGGGAGTGAAGTTCCTTTACATTCAACTAAGATGAGGTCCTGCTCGAACATCTGGCCATTGAGTTGGAGCAGATTGTCAGGGATGGGTGGGGCAGAGGAACCCACAAAGTGCCACCACAAAAATACACACTTCTCCTCTGTGAGGAACGCTGGTAACTAAAAGCACAAGGCAGTTAGAAGCACAGCTCGCATGCAAAGCGAGGTCTTTTTGTCTATATCGGTCCATTATGATTACGAGGCTACGTGAGGAAAAATGTAAAGCTGGGGATAAGATGCTTGTTTGAAGTTTTGTAAAACGGTCTCTCTCTTTGTCTCGAGCATTTCTGTGTGCTGTCTTTGGGATACATGTGCAGGTGAAACAGATTTTTTTTAATGACTTTATGAAATTGATTCAAGCAATTACTGGAAAACAACAAAGCTAGTAGAGTCAGGCCATAGTTTTGCTCTGTTAGAGACAGGTTCTGCATATATAGAAAAGACGTGATGATAAATGGCCCTATACTTCGGAAGTGCAGGAGGCAGCCGGCCACTCACCACATAGGAATGATTCAGACGCTCTGTTTCTATTTGCTTTTTGTTAAGTTGCATATCAAGGCCCTTCAATTTACTCGTCTTTTGCGTTCCATGTGATAAGAGAAGTAACACGAAAGCGAGAAAGTCAGGTTAAAGATAGGGAGTGATTAAAGCACAGCCCAAAAATTATACATAAATGCTAAATAACACTAATACAGATGGAAAACGCATGCAGGGTACGTATGCCATACACATACAAATGGAGGGACAGAAGAGAGAGAACAGATTGTTTTGTTTTACCTGGGGGTGAAGACAGAATGACGGTATGGATGATGAAAAGATCTGAGGAGGTGAGATGGAGCTGGAGTTTATGTCAGGTTGAAGGTGTAAGTCAGTGATGTTAGGACAGGAAGGGGGGAGGATGGGATCAGAGGGAAGGGTCTGCCCAGAGTAGAGCCACATTGAAAATACCAGTATCCAGAACAGGGTAGAGACATCATGGGGGTTGACAATTACATGGGAGATCAAGTAAAAACAGGAAAGTCAAGATTTGCTTTTCCTAGTATTAGTATTAGTATAGAGAGTATAGCAGCGTGACCTAACACAGGGGAGAGATAACAGTATCGGTCATCAGCTCTGTTTGTGATGATCATCTGGCTAACGCACATCAACAATTGGTCAACTTGGTCTGTTTTGATGTGCCATAGCAACATTATTAACCTTGATGATAAGAATCTATCACTCACTGATCCCCAGCCATTACCGTTTTCTTTTTAGCTGTGCTGCACTTTGCGCAATGTTTCTAGTAACGGTATGATAGAAGTCATGCCATATAGCCATGAGTAACTCCTGCAGGTCCTATGTTTCGCTCCGTGAGTGGGCTGGAGGCAGGTTCTGTCTTTTTGATTTAGATTAGTCATTCATCTTTGCGCCTGCATGGGGTGCTATTTAAAAATAAATCTTAGATTGTGTACCTTTAAAGAGAGCTGAGAGAATTTCTCCCAGTCCAAGCTCTATTCCACAGCCTGTCTCTCCCAGATTAGAGAAAACCATAATGTAACAAGGAGAAACCATTTCATTTAATGACTTCAGCCGACGAGTTGCCTGGGTATAAGATTGCCAGAGCAAAGGATTCTCTAAATTGTCTTGTTGAAAGATATGACACACACACACACACACACACACACACACACACACACACACACAAACAAGGCTTATTAACTCAATATATGTAGGTGATTTAAAAGTATACTAGAAATGTTATCTGAAATCACCTTTTTATAAAAGTCATGTAAGTATTATGTGAAACGTTTATGCTTCTGGGGATAATGGAGCGGTAAATAATCTAGGGTGAAGCAGAACCCATGAAAAGGAAAAATAACTACATGCAACAGTTGTGATGCCAAACATGATATGTTTTCACATGCAAATAAGCACACTGTGAGGGACAGGTGGTGCAAGGGACAAGGAGGGGGGGGGTCAGAGGTCAAGCTTGAGATAGTCACCTTGGGTATAGAGGTGTTGTCCCCTGAGAATAACCCACTAAGGTGAACAGCTTTCTCCTTTATACTCTTTTTGTGAAACTCTCTAGCGTGTTGTGTCTGAGCTTTCTTCTGCAGGAAGACACAGGAACAAAAGGAAAGGCATCAGTCTCACCCCCTCCGTACAGTAAGACACGTTCTCCCACCAACACATGAATAGTTCTGAGTGTAGACATAATTAGGTGGACTAATAACCACTAAATAAGGACGATGAAAGACCCTTCTGTTCTACTTTCCCAATAAGAAGCAGGCTTTGACAGCTAAGTGTGTATTGTGTGGGGGAGAACAATGACGTTGCTGTTTAGAACGAAGGCAGCTTTATTACATTAATTTCACACCCCAGTTGATGCGACTGCTCATACTACGCTCTTGGAACGGTAGACTG